>QTSX02000890.1:0-174715 GCA_014839935.2 Entomophthora muscae
TGAGCATTGGAGGGCATGAATTGCTCAGAGGTGTCATCAAGTGGTTTGCTTGGAGGAAGCAAGCTGCAGAACTTGGTGTGATCAGGCTTCTGGGAAGTAGAGCTGATTACTCTGCAACCGAAAGCTCAGACTTAATTACCTGGGTGAGTAAAGACAACACATAGACATTGATATATGGTTTTAAGGGCCTAAGTGGAGTACCACTTGGAAGGGCCCAGTCAAACGCCGGTTCAATGTAGACTCATGCCTGGGTCTACAGGTTCTCTGGTAACAGGGACTGAGAAAAGAACCAAGGTGGTTCACAGCATCAGCAGAGAAGACTAGTAAAAAGGACTGTATGATCACAGTGAAGACTAGTTGAGGGACTGTTGGTTCATATTGAAGTTTGGAACCAAAATGGTTCATTGTGCAGGTGGAACCAAGATGATTCCTAGTGAGGATAAGTGAAAGGGGCTCAAAGATCATGAGGCAGAAGTAGCTGGTCATGATAAAGGAGTAGCCAGAGGACTGATAGGCTGTTTAAAGACTAGAAATGAGCTTTTAGTGTGAGCCAATATGGACTATTTGCTGGTTAAGCTGAAACAGTAGATGAGTTATGTTTTAGGTAAAGCTCAATTTAGTTAGATGGAGTGTTGGATGTGTTTCTCAGGTGGCAACCCAGGTAGTGCCTATGACAAACCAAATGTTTGATGGTTTGCAAAAGAGGATTAAGTTGGCCAAGTGTAATTTTAGTGACTTCTGTTGAAGAAGTAGCTGTAGGACTGGTCTGAGATGTTGGAGACTGAAATGAGCCGGCTGAAGGATCATAAGATGATGAAGAACTGGTGGTCCGGAAAAATGAGCCAAGATTTTACCAAATTGATTTGCCATAGTAAAATGTGGAATTTTTTTCCTTGGTTTAGTAGTAAAATCAAGAAGGAATGTTGATAGAAGTATGGGTAAGATATTTATTTATTAAGTTCCTAGGATAGGTGAAGGTATGTTGCTATAAGAGCTGGATACAAAGTTGTTTTTGTGGGATGTTTTCCTTGGATTTTACAATATTTGTAAATATATGGGGAAAACGTTGAAGAGGTTCAAAAAAATTAAATAGTATCCTACTATTTAAATTGGTTCAGGCTGAGTGCAGGGAAGACTGGTGCCAGAATAATGGACTAGTTAACGCTTTGGCGCGTAAAGAGTTGCTGCTTTGAGCGGTTTGAGCTGTGGAAATTGTTTTCTTAGTTGGATCCCAGTGGAACTTCAGAAATGGTCCATTTCTGCGCTCTGCATTCATTGGTTGAGTTCTGGAAGGTTTACTGATGAAAATGATTGGTTGGAAGCAAAAAGCTTAAAGTATAAGTGAGGAAATAGTAAATTAATACTTTAAGCTTTTGAGAAAGTAAGTATTTAAGCTTAAGTTATTATAGGAAAAGTGAGCGGCAATGGTTTAAGCTTCTGAAGAAAGCCATTTTGAAGGCGGAACCGTTAGGAAAAAGACACTATAAAAAGGTGGCTAGCTGGAAAGTGACAGGGTCTTTTTGAGGTCTTTCCGGGTCTTTGATGGGATCCTTCTGAGGCCTTTTGAGTTTCTGCCAAGAGGTTTTTGGAAGCCTTTTGATCACCAGCAGGAGCTTAGTTGGACTTATACAAGTGGAATAACAAGTCCACTGGAGCTATAATGAGAGCTGAAGCCCACAATAATAGAGCAGGAGCCCAAGAATAAGAAGCTGGATCCTAAGCGCGGCGCCAGAGTCCAAGTTTAAGGTGCAGGAGTCAAATTCTAAGGAGCAGATGTCCAAGACTAAGGTGCAGGATTCCAAGATATTATTAGAGGACTATGATTATTGGAAAATCCATATTTTTTCCTTGACCCCCGGGCCATATACCAGAAGGTTTCTAAGGGGATCTTCCTTCTGAGAGTGAATAAAAGCCCATTTTGACCCCTATACATATTTCTAAGATAAATTTTTCCTTACTAGAGAATGACAATCCCTTCCAGACGGTCCCTGGCTACAATCCAGGACACACTTTGGGAACTGGTGGGCAGGAACCCCACAGTGTCTCTTTAAAGATTTCTGGACAGTGTGCTACAATTTTGAAATCCTAAGGCGTAGTGGTATCTTGGTGGTCCTTGAAGTGTATGATCTTGTACTGGCAGGAGTCTCAGTCAATTGCCTTGAGGTTCTCCTTTTTGTCCAGGGATCTCCATGATGCGTACAAAGATGTGGTCACACAGGAGCTGATCTAGTGATTCAGAGTAGATCTGGTGATTTACTCCTTCACATTTGATGGACAGTACTGAGGTTGCCCAGTCTACATGGGGATTGTTTTTTATAGCCAGTCCAGCCCCAGCACAATGTCAAACTTGGGGAAATCAATGACGGGGCCCTGGATAGTGGAATGCAGATTCTCTAGCATGATAGAGAAGGATGCAGTTTCCCTTGTCACAGCAATGTAATGTTTATCAGCAAAACCACGTTCTTAATCCTCAAAGGATTAGTGGCCAGCTTGAATTTATCCACAAAGCTGCTGTTGACTAAGGTTTGATCTGCGCCCAAGTCCAGGAGTGCTGAGCCTGTGTAACTTCAAAAGCAGAAAGGATAGGACATCAGTGTGATGATCCACATGTTTGTCTGGTTTGCAGGTGGGGCTTATGTTGGCCAAGTGTTAGTTTAGTGACTGTTGTTGAAGAAAGCTGGCTGAAGGATCAGAAGATGATTGTGAAGAACTGGTGGTCTGGAGAAATGAGCCAAGATTCTGCCAAATTGATTTGCTGAAGTGAGAAGATGTAGAATGGTTTACCTTGGTTTAGTAGTAAAATCAATCAGAAATGTGGATAGAATTGTGGGTAAGATATTTATTTATTCAGTTCCTAGGATAGATAAAGGTATGTTGCTATGAGAGCTGGATACAAAGTTGTTTTTGTGGAACATTTTTTTTGGATTTTACAAGATTTGGAAATATATGGGGGAAACGTTGAAGAAGTCCAAAAAGAACAGTTTAAATAGTATCCTACTATTTAAATTGGTTCAGGCTGAGTGCAGGGAAGACTGATGCCAGAATAATGGACTGGTTAACGCTTTGGCGCGTAAAGAGTTGTTGCTTTGAGCGGGTTGAGCTGTGGAAATTGTTTTCTTAGTTGGATCCCGGTGGAACTTCATAAATGGTCTATTTATGCGCTCTGCATTCATTGGTTGAGTTCTGGAAGGTTTCCTGATGGAAATGATTGGTTGGAAGCCAAAAGCTTAAAGTATAAGTGAGGAAATAGTGAATTAATACTTTAAGCTTTTGAGAAAGTAAGTATGTAAGCTTAAGTTATTATAGGAAAAAGTGAGCGACAATGGTTTAAGCTTATGAAGAAAGCCATATTGAAGGCGGAACCGTTGGGAAAAGGACACTATAAGAAGGTGGTTGGCTTGAAAGTTATGGGGTCTTTTGACGGGTTTTTTTTTGGAGGTTGTTCCAGGTCTTTGAGATGACACTTCTGGGTCTCTTGAGTTTCTGCCAAGAGGTTTTAGAAGCCTCTTGATCACCAGCAGGAGCTTGGTTAGAGCTGAAGCCCAAGATAACAGAGCAGGAGCCCAAGAATAAGGAGCTGGTTCCTAAGCACGGCACAGAAGTTTGATTCCAAGGAGCCGTAGTCCACATTTGAGGAGCAGGAGTTCAAGTCTAAGGGGCAGACGTCCAAGACTTAGGTGCAGGAGTCCAAGACCAAGTACAAGGAGTCCAAGATGTTTTTGGAGGACTCCAAGTATTGGCAAATTCATTTTGTTTCCCCGACCCCCCGGGCTGTATACCAGAAGGTTTCTAAGGGGATCTTACTTCTGAGAGTGAATAAAAGCCCATTTTGACCCCTATACATATTTCTGAGATACATTTTCCCCTTACTAGAGAATAACAATTCCTTTCAGCCGGTCCCTGGCTATGATCCAGGACACACTTGGGGACTGACGGACAGGAACCCCACAAGAGCCCAACGCGGGGGTCCTTCTCTAGCAGTGTGGGAGGAGTGGTAGAGCACTTGGATAAGGAGATGTTAAAAGGGGATTGGATAATGATCTCTAAAATGGCCCCATTTAACAGTAAAGGTAGTGAGGCCAAGAATTTCCTGAGAGAGTTTAAAAACTAGAGTAAACTTATGGTATGATATGAGAAACTTCATTGGTTCAGCATACTCATGGGACCAGATGCAAGCCAATGGTTTGAACAAACCAACTGGACTTCATGGAAGGAGGTGGAACAGTCCTTTCAAGATGAGTTTGAGGAAAGAGTAATCCCAAGCAAGGCGTACAGCAAGGCGTGTCTGCTCAAACAGGGGCAAGCTGATACCTTACAGGCATTTGTGAGAAGGTTTGAAAGATGGATTCCGTACATGGAGGGAGAAATTGGACTACCCTCAATAATTGATAGATTCATGCAGGCCATTAAACCCAAAATTTCCTGGGCAGCCTCACAGATGGACTGTTAGAATATGAGCTGGTCAAAGGTGGTGAGGGAATTAGTGGAAATAGAAAGATGCCTCCTGAGAGGGGTTGCAGATGGGAAAGCCATGCTAGGGATGGTCACCATGGCTAGAAACACTGAACCGCCAAGGAACCATGTTAGGGGACATATGGACACCATCAGAAGCTTTGACCAACAAAATGAGGGAGTCTTTTGGGATTGTTGTCCTTCCCCAGATTCTGAAGGATGCTGTGTATGTGGAAGAAGAGGGCATACTGCAAGACATTGCTATAAGCGCCATTCACTGGTTAAGTATGAGTGAAAAGGATGTCAGGAATAGAGGCTGTGGTGTCTATTCCTGACAAAGCTTTAAGACTGCAAGGATTAGGAACAAGTGCCAATAGTGTGGTGTTCCCTGCCAAGATGTTTGCCCAAAGGATTGTTTGGAGCTATGGACTCAAACCTACTGTTGAGTTACCAGTTCAGAAAAAGTCTGGAGGGCTGGACCAGGTGCAGTGGAGGAGGGAGAAGGAAGGAGAGACCAGGGAGGCCCGTGACTCAGAGAATCTGACCAATAGGCTTGTGGTTAAGGCGCGTGCAGGGAAGGTTCCTGGGCCTATGGAACCAAGAAGTCGGTGTCAAGAGAGTGCTGGGATTGAGGAACCCCAAGTCCCAGAGAAGGACCAGAGGGGGAGCCAGAGGAGACTCCCAGGATAACAGACAGTGGAACTGCCTCATGGATTGCAGATGTGTGCATTGGGAAGCGCAGTGATGGTAATTTGCAATGAGAACTGGTCAGAGTGCAGTTGGAGTTGGCCCAAGAGGACAGGTTTGCCGCCAGAAGACAGTTGGCACAACATTTGTACAGCTGCTCTGGTGGCTCAACCATTTAAGTGGTCAGGAAAAGGGGGTGATCATCCTAGATGTGTTGATCTGCAGAAAATAGGCCAAAGCAATTTACAATCCAGTCTGTGTAGGAGTTGCAATATCAAAGTGGTTTGTCTGGAAGAATAAGCTGGCAACAGATGAAACTGTGACCATGACCATTCTGGGAGCAGAAGGAGCAAGCACAGTGGATTGGAGTGTATTCAACCAGGTACAGGTGGAATGGGAGGAAACCTTGGTAAATCTGCCAGCTGTGGTACTTCCATTGGTTGGGTTTGACTGTCTTCTGGGGATGTCTTGGATTTGAGTGGTTGGGGCAAATTTGGACATTGACAAGGGGTGCATCTGATATCAAGGGAAAGGATACACATACCAGTCCTTACCTATAACAGCCCTGGAGGAGAACACCAGACAAATAGCCCTGTACGCCTAAGATCAAGTAGCAATCTTTCCACAGATGTTTGGGAGGATTAAGGTGATTTCCTTCAGCCAAGGACAGTGGGGAGGGATGCAGATAGCAGCCTTGGCCAAAAACGTAGTGGCTGAAGTCCCCATGTATCAGCCTAGCCAAATTACTGGGGAAGTGAACAATTGGAAATTGTGGAATGCCCAAAGCTCAGAAATTAGTATTGTGCCTGGACAAAGGATTGGCGAGTGGATACCAGCTGTGAAAGAGAGTGTGAAGCCCAATAAAGAGATAGCTCCTTATTCCTATTTTTTGTTGCCCTTCCTAGAGTTGACTCATTTGATCCCAGCAGGGTGTCCCCTGGCCAATGAATTTGGTTTACTGTTGCATAAGTGGGCACAATGTTTCTTGGTGGACAAGTATGATGTGGGTTGGACCGGGCCAGAGTATAAAATCAAGCTCTTGACAGGTAAACCATGCAAGAAGTATGTGCCACAACGGTCTCCTGCTGCCATTGCTGCTATCAGAGAAGAGATAAAGAAGATGTTGAGGGCAGGATTGATTGAAGAAAGCTGTAGCCCCTATTCTTTGCCCATGGTATGTGTCCCAAAACCAGCTGGAAACATTTGAGTGTGCATTGATTTTTGCATGGTCAACAATGATGTAGTAAATGATGCCTATCCCATGCATAGGATTGAGGATCAGCTGGATGCCATGCCAGGATGCTGGTACTTTACTACCCTCAACTTGACCAAGGGGTATCATCAACTGACAATCACAAAAGAATCACAAGAGGTTACAGCTTTTAGTACGCCAGATGTTCTCTACCAGTGGAAGGTTCTGCCGTTGGGAATGAAGACATCTGGAGCGGTGTTTCAACAAATAATGGACCAGGTCTTTGAGGGATTGCAACCTAGGATAGTAGTGGTGTATATTGATGATGTCACGGTCTTCTTGCATACATTGGAGCAGCATGTCAAGGACTTAGAGCAGGTGTTTTCCAGGATACAGAAAGCAGGGCTGAAGGTTAGCTACGCAAAGTGCAAGTTGGCGCAGGAAGAGATACTGGTGCTAGGGCACCACATTTTGAGGAATAGGATCTGCCCAAATGAGCAGAAGGTGGCAGCAATTGCTTGGATAAAGGCCCCAAGTACCATCAAAGGAGTGAAGCCGTTTATGGGAGCCCTCATATTTTTCCAAATGTTCATCCTGGATCTGGCCAGCTTGGCCAAACCATTATGGTTGTTATGCAGGAAGAAGACTTTGTTCATCTGGGGAGGAGCCCAGCAGGAGGCATTTGAGGTGCTGAAGAAGAGGTTGAGGGAGGCTCCTGTGCTTAGTTTGCCAAGATGGGATCTTCCTTTTGTAATAGAGACAGATGCAAGGGGGATTGGGTTAGGGGCTCTGCTAACACAGACAGAGGACAACCAGGTGTGGCCAATTGCTTACGCGTCAAGAATTCTGCAGGATGCTGAGACAAGATACTCTGCCACAGAGAGGGAAGGACTGGCTGTGGGGTGGGCGGTAGACAAATTCAAATCATATGTGATGGGATTGCCGTTTGTTGTGATAACCAAACATGCCCCATTGAAGGCTTTGAGGACCAAGGCCAACTTGGTGGGACGTCTGCTGAGATATGCGGAGAGTCTGGCTTCTTACAACTACAACGTGGTAGATTAGCAAGGAAAGGACAATGTGGTGGGACACCTACTGTCTTAAGCTATAATGGGTGTTTTGGAGGAAGACCTTGTGGATGAAGAGGGCCAAGTGGAAGCAGTACATTGGAACAGGCAGTTTGTTGTACCCAGATACTGGGAACAGGTGGTTTGAGACATTCACGTCTAGTTTGGGGGGCATTTCTGGTTTCAGAAGTTAATGGGCACGGTGCAAAGTAGATATTACTGACCAAAGCTGTATCAGACAGTAGAGAAGGTGCTGAAAGAATGCCTGCAATGTGCTAGATACTTCATGGGTGTCAGGAAGTATCCCTTGCGACCAATGGAAGCATTGTATCTGTTTGAAAAGGTGGCTTTAGATACAGGCCATATTACAATGGCAAGTGGACAGAAGGAGTATTTCTTGGTAGCAGTGGATCTATTCACAAAGTGGATTGAGGTGAAGGCGGTATAACGCAAGAATGGATACCAGATTGCCACATTCATTGAGGAGTGCCTAATCCTGAGACAAGGGTGCCTGGAGAGAATTATATCAGATCAGGGACTGCCCTACGCCAGCCAGGAGGTGAGGGAGATGTGTGCAAAATTGAATGTGCCACATAGCTTTGCGTCTACTTATCGCCCATAGTTCAACAGGTTGGTAGAAAGGACTATAGGAACCTTGAAGAGGGCCACTGAGAGGAGTTAGGATGGAGCTTTGACAAATTGGAAAACACATATAGCCCATGCAGTAATTGCTTATCAATTAATGCCCCATGCAAGTACTGGTTTCAGTCCTTTCAAGATGTTGTATGGAAGAGAGGCTCTGATTAGTGAAGAGGTAGAGCACTCTAGCTATCAGACATGTGAGGATCATGCCAAGGCTGTGGAGGCTCACGCCAAGCTGATTTGGGAGGTGTATGCTTGGGCCAGAGAAAAGACACAACAGGTGCAGTTTGTACGCCAGTCCAAGTGGAATGTGCAAAACAGGTTCAGGATGAACCTGATGTTCAAAGAAGGGGATTTGGTATGGTTCAACCATTGAAGGCTGTTGAAGACCATGCGGTGTGGGCTGCAAAGGTGGATTGGTCTGTTCTGGATAAGTGGTGTATCTCCAGGGCCCAATTTTCAGTTGAGAGGAATTGGTGAGGTGGTGGTTTTCAAACTGAAAAGAGTTCACCCACAGTTCTTGAAGCGGTTTGAAGGCCAAATGCCCTTGCGCCTGGGTTAGTTTGGAAAGATAGAAGCTATCTTGGGGAGGAGCTATGTGGTGATCCACATGTGTGCGGTTTTGCAGGCAAGGGTTGATTTGGCTTCAAATAAAGACAATATGCTGATGAGTGACAATGTGTGGTTAGCTGGTGACGCTGTAAGCTAGTAGGTAACATAGGGCTACTAGGGATAAGTAGGGTGAGCCTAGTAGGTAACATAATCTACTAGGGTAAGTAAGGCATGGCTGGTAGGTAACAAAGGACTATCAGAGGCAGCTGTTGCCTCCACCCAGAAGAAAGAATTGGCTGCTTTGGGCTATAGTTCTTCACCTAGCAGGGAACTGTGGATGCGGGAGGGTGAAGACTGAAATAGCAAGCAGGGAACTTTGTCTGTCTGGGGGGAGTAAGTTTGGACCCCTGGCGGGTAACGCGGGCTGCCAGGGAGGGGAAGAGCTCTGAGGGCTCAACATACCCTAATAGCTTGTGGGAGGTCTGTGAGCAAGCACCCTGCCTAATGGACTGGCAGGGTGTCCTTGTTTATGCCCCTATGGGAGCTTTGGGGAAACCCAAAGTGAGCATTGGAGGGTATAAGCATGCTCAGAGGTGTCACCAAGGTGGCTTGCTTGGGGAAGCAAGCTGCAGAACTTGGTGTGATCAGGCCTCTGGGAAGTAGAGCTGATTACTCTGCAACTGAAAGCCCAGACTTCATCACCTGGGTGAGTAAAGACAACACATAGACATAGATTTATGGTTGAATGGACTAAGTGGATTGCCACTTTCAAGGGCCCAGTCAACCGCCAGTTCAATGTAGACTCATGCCTGGGTCTAAAAATTCTGGTAATGGGGGCTGAGATAAAGAACCAAGATGGTTCATAGAATTAGCAGAGAAAACTAGCAAGAGGGACTGTTTGGTCACAGGAAGGCTAGTTGATGAACTGTTAATTCATATTTAATGGAATGAACCAAGATGGTCCAGTGTGTTAAAAGAACAAATGAGGTTCCTAGTGAGGATTTGGTGTGGAACTGGTTAAGGATAAGCAGAAGGACAAGAAGACATGATGAAGGACTAGCAGATCATGGTGTAGGATGTCCCTAGTAGGTAATGATGGACTGAGGGCTGGTTAGCTGAAGAACTAGGAGCTGTGGTTGAAGAACTGGTGGAAGGACTCCAAGAGATGGATGCAGGACTGGTTGATCATGATGAAGGTTGGCCAAAGGATCAAAAGATGTGGATGCAGAAATAGCTGATCTGGATGCAGGAAGAGGAATGCATGAAGGCAGTGAAGAAGTAACTACTGACTGGTTGGAGTTCTGATGTGGTACCAGCATTGAAGGCTGTGGAATACCTTGAGGATTTGGTTGCAGAAGTGGATTGGTCCCTCTTGAGCAAGTGGTTGTTGGGTTGAGAACTGGAGAGAGTTTGCCCATGGTTCTGAAAGCAGTTGGTTGGCCAAAATGCCCTACGCCTGGGTTATTTGGTGAAGATAGAGTCTATCTTGGGGAGGATCTATGTGATTATCCACATGTTTGGTGGTTTGCAGGCGGGGCTTACATTGGCCAAGTGGAAGTTTAGTGACTGTTGTTGAAGAAAGCTGGCTGAAGGATCAGAAGATGATGGTGAAGAACTGGTGGTCTGGAGAAATGAGCCAAGATTTTGCCAAATTGATTTGCTGAAGTGAGAAGAGTAGAATGTTTTGCCTTGGTTTAGTAGTAAAATCAAGAAGGAATGTTGATAGAAGTATGGGTAAGATATTTATTTATTAAGTTCCTAGGATAGATGAAGGTATGTTGCTATGAGAGCTAGATACAAAGTTGTTTTGGTGAAACGTTTTCCTTGGATTTTACAATATTTGTAAATATATGGGGAAAACGTTGAAGAGGTTAAAAAAATTAAATAGTAACCTACTATTTAAATTGGTTCAGGCTGAGTGCAGGGAAGACTGGTGCCAGAATAATGGACTGGTTAACGCTTTGGCGCGTAAAGAGTTGTTGCTTTGAGCGGGTTGAGCTGTGGAAATTGTTTTCTTAGTTGGATCCCAGTAGAACTTCAGAAATGATCTATTTCTGCGCTCTGCATTCATTGGTTGAGTTCTGGAAGGTTTACTGATGGAAATGATTGGTTGGAAGCCAAAAGCTTAAAGTGTAAGTGAGGAAATAGTGAATTAATACTTTAAGCTTTTGAGAAAGTAAGTATTTAAGCTTAAGTTATTATAGGAAAAGTGAGCGGCAATGGTTTAAGCTTATAAAGAAAGCCATATTGAAGGCGGAACCGTTGGGAAAAGGACACTATAAGAAGGTGGCTGGCAGGAAAGTTACGGGGTCTTTTGACGTTTTTTTGGAGGTTGTTCCAGGTCTTTGAGAGGACACTTCTGGGTCTCTTGAGTTTCTGCCAAGAGGTTTTGTAAGCCTTTTGATCACCAGCAGGAGCTTGATTAGAGCTGAAGCCCAAGATAACAGAGCAGGAGCCCAAGAATAAGGTGCTGGTTCCTAAGCACGGCGCAGAAGTTTGATTCCAAGGAGCCGTAGTCCACATTTGAGGAGCAGGAGTTCAAGTCTAAGGGGCAGACGTCCAAGACTTAGGTGCAGGAGTCCAAGACCAAGTACAAGGAGTCCAAGATGTTTTTGGAGGACTCCAAGTATTGGCAAATTCATTTTGTTTCCCCGACCCCCCGGGCTGTATACCAGAAGGTTTCTAAGGGGATCTTACTTCTGAGAGTGAATAAAAGCCCATTTTGACCCCTATACATATTTCTGAGATACATTTTCCCCTTACTAGAGAATGACAATCCCTTCCAGCCGGTCCCTGGCTATGATCCAGGACACACTTGGGGACTGGCGGACAGAAACCCACAATCAGTTTATTGGGGTGTCTGGCAATGGTGTAAAGTACTGGGTCTTCTGAGGGCACTTGGATCATTGGGAATTAGTCACTGTACTTGGGTTGGTACTCATTGTTGGGCAAGTCAGGAGTTGTGCAGGGAGAGCTTGGCTTGCTTAGTGCTCTCCCTGGGCTTTTTCCTTGTCTTGATTGTCTTTTGTGGCAATGATACAGAAATGGGTACAATTTGACTGGCTGTTGCTCCCATTTCCATGTCCATTTGAGCCTGCAGGTTTGTGGTTTGCATTGTTGCTGTTGTTCCCAGGAGGCGGTCAATTGGAAGGCCCAGCTGGGTGAGAATCTTTGGATCTCTCTCTCTTTCCAGTTTGCAGCTTGTGGAGAGTGTTAGACATTTTTCTGCCTTGTAATACAGACTTTTCAAGTTGGTCACTTGGTCCAGGTTTACATGTCTCATTTCATGTGACTTGAGTGTGTCATAGTACATGAGGTGGGTAGCTGGAGTGTCAAAGGCCATATCTGAAGGGGCACATAGTTGGAGTTCCTTGTAAGCTCAGGTGAGCTCCTTCACTATGTCTGTTTGGGTTAGATTCTTTACTTGGCGTATAATTATGAGTGTGGTGTCCTTCAGCACAATTTTTGCCAAGAAGTCTTGTTTGAAGGTGTCACAATCCTTCTCAGTATGTTCTTTGTGCCACTTGTTGCACCAGGTGCCAGTGTTGTGGGTCAATTGGATGGAGATCTCTGCAATCCAAAACCGTTGTGGGCATTTCATTTGGGCCAGCTTGCTTTGGGCTAATTGAATCCATGCCGCGGTGTTATTGTTGTTGGCCCCTGCAAAGGGTTCCAAGCCAGTGCTTTGAAGTCTCTGAGCTACATAGGCTGGCATGGTGCTTTAATCAGTTGCTCAATGAATGGCGCCAGGTGCTTGGAAGAACCCTTGTGCTGACAGGGCATTGAAGCTGGAGAGCAGGATCACCGTGTTCTGGTACAGGAAGAAACCATCAGGTATCTCAGCATCAGGCGTGTACAGTGTCAAGTCTAGCAGAAGGCCAGACATGATTCTATTGAGGATTTGTTGACTGCAGCAAGTACAGGTAGCAGGCAGAATTTTGCAAGATAAGGTAGGATGGAAACCCTACCTATGGTACCAATTTTGTAACTGTGCTGTTGTAGCAGAGTTACAAGGGGGAAATATTTGGAAATTAGATAATATTCTTTATTGAGAGATACATATTATATAGCCATTGTGAATTGTGGATAGCAGGAACATGATAGTGTTGATCACAGGGTGGGATGGTGAAGGGGGTGGCCTGATCCTGGTAGTGAGTCAAGCGCAAAACAAGGTATCCACCATAAGGAATCAGCTTCTGTTCATGTTGTTGGGTCTGGAAATTTTAGTTGACTTCCTAACTTGGCTTTGAGTAGCTGGATAATTAGATTGCAGGTAACATGCTTCTTACTAAGAACCTTGCTGGTGGGTCAAGCTTGCTGTTTTGACAGTAATTGGCTTCAAAAATAATATCACCAACAAAAGAATCCTTTTAAATTTAGGACCTTTAATTGATTCTTTAAAATCTTAAAAAGTATCAATTCTTGACACTGTTGCTCAAAGCCACAGCTTGTGGCATCAACAGGGCAATCTTCTCATTCACAGTTCCCACCAGTCTGGTGATACCTTGAACTTCTCTTTCCAAAAAACCTGCCTATCTGCAACATCATTGGTCACAGAAGCCAAGTTGTTCAATTTAAGAAACAATCCATGTGTGACTGCCCTTTTAGCCCAGGGCAGCACTCATGATTTTCATTGCCTTGGTCCTCTTTGTCTTCACCCTCTGATCCAGAGGGTATTTTCTCTTGATAAGAGAGTTAGACACTGTAAGCAATTTCTCCTCTCACTGTGGCCACCTGATCTGTCAAAGTGGTAATGTGAGAATCAGGTACAGGTTCAGAGGCAGGCACATTAGTTGAGGCAGATTGGTGATAAGTAGCAGCCTTAAGTTCAGAGATATCCTCCCAAATCTTGGCCTCAGACGTAGGAGGGTTTTCAGGAGGAGTTGTGGGTGGCACCATGATCATGGCTGCCACTATATCATCAACCTACTTCTGGGCTTGGTGTATGGTATCCCCAAGGGCAGATTTGTCCTTTTTGTACCCATGCTGCAACTTGCTGCCACACTCATCTACATGAGCCCCAACCAACTCAAACTAAACATTGATATGCTCCCAGAATTGGTTGTGCTCTTCTACCAAGGTCTCAAAGTTTTGAGATGGCGTAGGAGGATAGATTATATCTGACCTTGTCACACAGTGTGAGGATTAGCAAATTCACACACTGCCCCTTAATATAACCAGGGAGTGACAAACAAAGAGTATTCTGCAAAGAGATCAAATACTCCTGGGAAGCCAGGGAACCACATTGGTTATCAGATATACACGTAACAAGGCTGTACATCCCCTCTTGATAAGCCATATTATGTGCATGGTTGTGTGCTACTGTGGTTGCTGCTGAAGCCAAGAGTTGATTTTGAGAGCCCAGGGCTATTTGATGGTGTACTAAGGCGGGCTGGATGAACTGATTTACCAGAACACTGATGGGTTCTATAGATTTCATTAAACTAGGTGGAAGACCAAAGTCAACCAGACAGAATACAGGCCTTCAGAAGCATACCCAGGATGGAGACCAGGGATAGAGTGTATGACCATTGTGCCAGTAGGGAGCAAGCAGCAACACATGCTTGAGAAAGGTCAAGCAATCAAGTTAGGAGTGGGCCCAGGCAAAAATACCATTATCATAGGTGTTCAGGGAGGATCAGGAATATCCTCTTCAGTAGGGGGACCAGAAACTTTGAGGGGAACTGGGCTCTTCAGTAATCATGGGAGTAGGGCCAGAGAGCCCATGAGGGAGGGAGTAACTGATTGGCTTTGAGCCCCAGTAGTTAGCACCCTTATGCTGGGGTTGGCTCTTGGGGATGGCATCCAAGAGGACACAGCAGCAAACCCTTATCACTAAAGGGTTGTGGTGAAATAGCCAAAGGTTAGCCTTAAGGATAAAATTAAGGATCTGTACCTCAATTTCCTGGAAACAAGAGAGGATTTCCCCCTTAGATTAAAGACTAAAGAGTTGCTGAATCAAATAAGACCAACCCAGACGTGGATAAACTTAATTTTTATTTGGGAATGAATGAAATCCTTTATAGCTAATTAGAGTGTTAAGCACATGTTGGGAAGACAGATGGTGCCGTGTTTGGCTCCTGGGGACAACATCCAGAAGGACACAGCAGGAAATATTTATAAAAAAGATTTGAGGTTCAAATCTAGCCTTTGGTTATCCTTCAGGGCAAAATTAAGGGCATGTATATTAATTTACTGGAATACAAGATGTGAAATTCCTTTTGGCAAAAAGGACAGGAAAAAGCTTGAAGATTATTAAAGCCAACACAAATGTGGATAAACTTGTCTTTATTAGGAGAAATGATTCTAATTAAATAGTAGTCAAGGGTTGGTGATCACTCATTAGGTAGACAGAGTGGCAGAAGGGGTCACATTGGGATGAGGTCATACCAGGATCAGACAAGGGAAGGTATGGTAATCCAGAATGGGTGGATATTGGATCAGACCCATTTACTGAAGGCAAGGAATTCCCAAACTTGAAAGCAAAACCAGTCAACTCTTTGCATGTATCATTATTCAAAGGCCATATTGAAATAGCATTAATGGCGCTATTTCTGACATCTTCCCCCTTAAGATTAGACACAAGGAGTTGATATTTGCAAAGGAATTTGAAATGGACCCGGGCAAAGGAAGTCCAGAGGACAGCAATTTCACAGTATACTTGACACCCTTCTTAAATGTGACTTCACAGGGCCCAACACAGAGGGAGTCTAGTTTATGAGCTCTACCACCTGTACAGTTCTGGTAGTAGAGAACCAGGTTACCTACTTGATATTCAGGGAGGGGGGCTCTAGTAGCATTAGACAGGGAGAGCTCCAGAGCCTTGACCTTGTAAGCAGTGTAATAGGCTATTGCTTGGATGTCAATGATATAATTGATTAAATATTTAACATGGGCCTCAGGATTTTTAAACTCATCAACTTTGATTAAGGGGGGTCCCAAGATCGAGGGGGTGGCGGCCTCACGTCCATACAGCATGGCAAAAGTGGACTGACCAGTTACTTGGTGTCTACTGAGTTGGTAAGCAAAGAGGGCAGCAGGAAAGAACATATCCCAATCAGCAGCGTCAGAGAGCGTGAGCTTCCTCATTATGGACACCAGGGAAGAATTGGCTTGTTCAACAGTCCCATTAGTTGAAGGGCTATATGGTGCAGAGAAAGATTAGTGAGTACCCATAGCTTTGACAATAGACATGATGAGGCAAGAATTAAAGTTGGTACCATTGTCAGAAAGCAGGACTTGAGGGCAGCCATGTTGGTAGAAGATATCTTGTAGCAAAAAAATTAGCAGTGGTCTTAGCAGTTATATCTTTTGTAGCTCTGGCTTCAATCCATTTGCTAAAATGGTCTATAGTGACTAAGATAAATTGATACCCAGACCTAGACTGAGGGAAAGGCCCAACAGCATCAATACTCACATTGTGGAAAGCATGCTTAGGGGGGATGATCTTGAATTGATGTTGGGAAGGGCGAGGACGTTGGAGTTGACACAAATGACAGGAGGTGAGAACATCAGGGATCAGAAGGCATATGTTCTCCCAGTAGATGTTCTTGCATAGCCAGTCATGAGTTTTGGCTATACTCCTATGCCCAGTGTCAATGTGAGCTTGGAGGATAATGGCTATCCTCATGCTAAGGCAAACATAGGGTAGGTAGGCATGGTTGACCTTTTTGAAGAGCTATCTATCTCAAATTACAGTGTCCTTGGATAGGGTTTGTAGTGCCAAGCAAATGTCTTCTGGCTCAGTGTTCCAAGAGTCAAGGTACCTTATTAATTTGTATAGACAATCAGTGTCAGCGGGGTGGATAGCTATAATAGACATCCTTGACAAGCCATCAGTGTTCTAATTTTGGGCCCCAGGACAGTGTATCACAGTGAAATTGTACCCTTGTTGACGCAGAGCCCAACGTGCTAGTTGACCTTCAGATTCCTTTAGTTGTTGCAGCCATTTGAGGGTGAGTGATCTTTGACCGCCGTGAAGTGGGTCCCATAGATGTAATGCCTGAACTGTTTTACAGCATGCAGCACCGCCAGAAATTCCTTTTTAGTGATGCTGTAGTTCTTCTTGTGTTTATTGAGGACCCGTGAAGAGTAGGCTACAGGTTGATCCACGCCTTTTTTGTCAAGCTGGGCTAAGATGGCACCCACAGCTACTCCACTAGCAGAAGTGTGGGGTTCCTGGTCCCCATTCCCCAAAGTGTGTCCTGGGTCATAGCCAGGGACTGGCTTGGAGGAGCTATCATTCTCCAACAGTTGTGAATGGTTGGTTAGGAGCTTATACTTGGCCTGCATAAGAGCAAACTCTTCCAGTACCTTCCCAATCACTAGGCAAGCATCTCCACCATACACTTGTACTTTAGCAGGCGCCAGCCCTTCTGTAGGCCAATACCAATCCTGTAATAGTCTAGCAAACTCTCCCCCAGTAAGCTCCCTTCCTCTATCAGTCATTTCAAGATGCCTAGTCACCTTTTCCCACGTCTCCTGGGCATACTTACTAGAGGCAAACTTCTTGCACCCTAGGCAATAGGATTCCTTGTCTCCTGGGCTAGGATAAAAAATGTGGGGTAATTGACTCATAGAATTTATACCCTTTCTTAATGCGGGAAACTTGGGCAGGGGTTGTAATAGGCACTTTATTCACAATCAGAAGGAAGATCCCCTTAGAAACCTTCTGATATACGGCCTTGGGATAGGGAATAATGAGGGTTTTGTGCCAATACTTAGAGTCCTTTAACAATCTCTTGGACTTCTTGTACTTGGTCTTTGGCTCCTTATCCTTGGTCTTGGGCTACTGCACTTTGGTCTCAGGCTCCTGCACCTTGGTCTTGGGCTCCTGAGGTCTGTTCCAGCTCTGGCTTCCTATTCTTGGTCTTTGGCTCCTTCTGTAGCTTTTGTGGCCTTTATAATCCACTTGATCCAGTCTGGCTAGTTCATTCTCTCAGCTCTTCAGTTCTTCACCACAAACTTCTGGTCCTTTGGCCATCCTTCTTTATGATCAGC
Source organism: Entomophthora muscae (assembly GCA_014839935.2). Taxonomy (NCBI): domain Eukaryota; kingdom Fungi; phylum Entomophthoromycota; class Entomophthoromycetes; order Entomophthorales; family Entomophthoraceae; genus Entomophthora; species Entomophthora muscae. The sequence goes on from QTSX02000890.1 coordinate 17,593, forward strand.
TGATCCTACATCATAATCTTCTTGTCCTTCAACTTATCTCCAATAAGTTCCTCCACAAATCCTCACTAGGAACCTCCTTTGTTCCTTCTACATACTGAACCATATTGGTTCCCATAATTCAATATGAATTAACAGTTCATCAACTAGCCTTCACTATGACCAAACAGTCTCTCCTGCTATTTTTCTCTGTTAATTCCATGAACCACCTTGGTTCTTTATCTCGGTCCCCATTCCCAGAACTTGTAGACCCAGGCATGAGTCTACATTGAACTGGCGTTTGACTGGGCCCTTGCAAGTGGCAATCCACTTAGGCCATTCAACCATAGATCAATGTCTATGTGTTGTCTTTACTCACCCAGGTGATTAAGTCTGGGCTTTCAGTTGCAGAGTAATCAGCTCCACTTCCCAGAGGCCTGATCACACCAAGTTCTGCAGCTTGCTTCCCCAAGCAAACCGCCCTGGTGACACCTCTGAGCAAATCTATGCCCTCCAATGCTCACTTTGGGTGCCCCCAAAGCTCCCATAGGGGCATAAACAAGGACACCCTACCAGTCCGTTAGGTAGGGTGCTTGCTCACAGACCTCTGCAAGCGTATTAGGGTATGTAGAGCCCTCAAAGCTCTTCCTCTCCCTGGCAGCCCACGTTACCCGCCAGGGGTCCAAAATCTACTCCCCCCAGACAGACAGAGTTCCATGCTTGCTATTTCAGTCTTCACCCTTCTGCAGCCACAGTTTTCTGCAGGGTGAAGCACTATAGCCCAAAGCAGCAAATTCTTTCTGCTGGGTGGAGGCAACATCTGCCTCTGGTAGTCCTATGTTACCTACCAGCCATGCCTTACTTACCCTAGTAGATTATGTTACCTACTAGGCTCACCCTACTTACCCCTAGTAGCCCTATGTTACCTACTAGCTTACAGCGTCACCAGCTAACCACACATTGTCACTCTTCAGAATATTGTCTTTATTTGAAGCCAAATTAACCCTCACCTGCAAAACAGCACACATGTGGATCACCACAGTCAGTATACAAAATGATCTCCTTATCATAATCAGGATAGACCAAGATAGGAGCCTCTTTGATCTTGGCCTTCAACGCTTTGAATGCTTGTTGCTGGCTGTCAGTCCACCTAAAAGGGAGGTTGCAAAGCAGTTAGACAAGGGGTTCACTCAGTTCAGCAAATTTGGGTATGAAATGTCGGTAGTAGCCCATCATACCAAGGAGTACTTGGACCTCTTGCAGATTTGTGGGAGGTAGCATCCTGTTGATGGCTTCCACCTTATTATTCATGGGGCGGATTCCTGTTTGAGTGACCTCATGACCTAAGGACTCAAGTCGCTCTTTAAAGAAGGAGCACTTGGAGAGTTTGAGTTTCAAGCCAGCTTTGTGGATCTTGATGAAGACAGCCTTGAGGTGTTCCAAATGGTTGGTAAAGGTAGCACTGAATACAGTGATGTTGTCAAGGTACACAAAGACACAAGAGAGCTTCAGATCTTGTAGGATAAAGTCAATAGCCCATTGAAATGTAGCAGGGGCATTGCAGAGTCCTTGAGGCATATAAGTGGGTTCAAAAAGGCCTTCTGAGGTGATAAGTGCAGCCTTTTCTCTATCTTCAGGAGATAAGTCAACTTGCTAGTATCCAGAGGCTAGATCCATGGCTGAGAAAACTGGAACCACCCAGTTGTCTGAGAGCATCATCAATTCTGGGCAAGGGGTACAAGTCTTTCTTAGTGAGAGAGTTCAGGCGGCAATAGTCCATTACAATGCAATGTCCTCCATCCTTCTTCTTGAGAATCAGTAACGGGGAAGCCCAAGGACTTTGGGAAGGAGCAATTAGCCCAGCGTCTAGTAGTTTTTGAGCTCTTTAGACACCTGAGCATCCTCTACCCTACTACAGCGGTATGGTTTGGCACAAAAGGGGGTGCATCCCCAGTATCAATCTGATGGATGACTCCTTTAACTAGGCCATAGTCAGTAGTTCCAGAGGCAAAGATATCACTAAACTGATTGAGCAGGTCCAACACGTCTTTTTTTGGATGGGAGACAATTGGGGGAAGTCAGCAGCAGTTAATAAGGAGAGAACTTGAGGATTGTCTTCAGATAAATTAAAATCACTGAAAGTTCTAAAAGGGTAGAGGGATGCCACTTTTTCTGCTCCTAGTATACAACCATGCCCTATAACCTGGCCTTGGGTCACCTGCATGGGCAGGGCTGTCAGGTTGGCAAGCAGTAATTGTACAGGCTCTTTGTGGGTTCAATCTAGAATCCCGGGACACAAGCAGGGTTCTTTATGGCTTAGGGATTCAGGTGAGTAGAGTTCCAAGAACAACTTTTGAGGCAGTTTGTAAGAAATCTGAGAATCAATCACCACCTGGGAGCCCAGAGGAATGATGATAGCCGCTGGGGCAAGAAGAGGTACCCCTTCTTCCACAGGGCAGTGTTGTAACTGTGCTGTTTTAGCAGAGTTACACGGGGAAAAATATTTAGAAGATAGATAATAATCTTTATTGTGAGATAGTGATTATATAGCTATTGTGAATCACTGGATAGCAGGAACATGATTGGAGATCACACGGCTGGATGAAAGAAGGGGGTGGCTTGATTCTGATAATGAGTCAAGCGCCAAATCAAGGTATCTACCGTGAAGGATCATTATTTGTTCATGTTGATGGATTTGGTAATTGGAGTTGACTTCTTAGTCTGGCTTCGAGTGACCTGATAATCAGATTGCGGGTCACAAACCTGCTTGGTTGGAACCTTGCTGGCAGGTTGAGCCTGCGGTTTTGACACCCCCACTTGGCTGAAGGTTGGCCTCCTCTGGAGGCAGGTTGTCAGGGAGGTCGTTGGGAGCCCGGGCGCCATATTGAACCAGTTGTTGCTCGGTGGCGGGCAGGGCAGTTTCTCGTTATTTCTGTCTTGCTTTGCAGGGCCGTAGGCGGTTGTGGTGTAAGGTCTTGTCTTGCTTGTGTTTCCCTAGCCCTTGCACGAGGTAAGTGTTATTGTTGTTTACCTTTAGAATGATTGCTGGCCCTACTTTTTTGGGTTGAAGTTTGCTTTTGTGAACATTTATGATCCAGTCTTTGTCCCCAACTCCATGTCTCTGGCGGATAGGAACAAAGGCCTTTTGTAGGTGTTTCTTTTCTTTAACTGTTTGTTCACTGTTGGTCTCTATTACTTGAGGATCTGAGCAAGGGGGGACTTGACTTGGAATTTCCAGTTTGGGTCCTGTCAATGCTTAAATGATATTTGGCTGTGTGCTGTATACCAGTTCAAACGGGCTTTTCCCAGTGGATCTGTTCACTTGGGTTTATCACACAAGTAACGCAGTTGGTAGCTGCTTATACCAGTCTTCAGGTCTCCAGGCAGTGAGTTTGGCTAGGGCTTGCACAAGGCTATCATTAAGCCGCTCTACACGTCCATTGGCCTCTGGATGGTATGGTGTTATGATGGTGTGTTTGACCCCATTCTTGGTGAGGTACACATTGGTGTCTTTGGAGGTCAATTCTTTGCCCCCATCAGTTATAAGGAGTTCTGGCTTTCCAAACTTAATGATTATTTCTTTGCCAATGAATTGTCAGATGTTGTTACCAGTGTGCAATTTCACTGCTTGGGCTACTGGCCACCTTGTCGCAAAATTGATGGCTGTGATGATGTATTTTTTGTTGTTGTGTTTTCCTGGCATGGGGCACACAATGTTAAGAGCCCATACCTTGAACAGTAGTTGGGTATAAATGGGGAGTACAGACTATAGCAGGGTTTATCTTTTGGCAAACTTTTTGCAGACCTCACACTGTTCTAACACTTCCTGGACATTGTGGTATAGGGTTGGCCACCAGGCTTTATGTTTTAGGAATTTGTATAGATTTTGGCTCTTAGTATGTCCGAGATTCCTGTGATAGCAAAGAATAGTATCAACTTGTTGATGTGTGGGAATGTAGGGAATGGTTGTGTCATCCGACATTTTTCTGTGAAGAGTCCAGTATACATCAGCAAATAAGTGCTCATTTTTGATGACCGTTTTTTTGGTGATATTAGTTGTGCCTGCAGGGAACCCTTTGTCTTTTGTACGTAGCACTAGGATAGGCCAGTCTGGGTTGAGCCCATTCTCTCCCCTAGAAGCGCGGACATACAGGCAGGACAGGGCGTCTGCCATGGCAAGTTTGGCCCCGGGCTTATATTGGATGAGCATGTTAAACCTTTCTAAGATTTCCATTCACCGCGCTTGGTGGTGTGACAGGTTTGCTTGTGTCTTGAAATAGATGAGCAACTTATGATTGGTTAGTGCTGTGAATTCTTCCTGCCGTTCCAGGTAACAACGCCATTTGACTAGGAAGTGTACAATGGCCAACAGTTCTTTGTTGTGGATTGGGTATTGACACTTGCCATCCGTCAGTTTGCGCGACTCGTAGGCTACAGGCAGGAAATCACCATTACTATTCTTAATTTGTAGTACTCCCCCAATGGATGCATCTGAAGTGTTGGTTTCCATCTGGTATTCTCTGTCTTGTTTGGGGCATTGTAAGATGGACACTGTTGTAAGCTTTTTCTTGAGACGTCTAAAACAGAGGTCATGTTGGGGGTCCATACAAACTTGGACTTGGCGCCTGTTATGGTGGACAAGGGGGCAGTCAAGACGCCGCAGTTGGGTATGAAACGTTGTACATAGGCCACCATTCCCAAGAAAGTGCGGAGTTCTGATTTGTCTTGGGAGGTGGCATTTTGCAGATGGCTTGTATCTTCTGACTGTTGGGTTTGATTACGTCTTTTGAGACTATATGTCCCAAGAAGAGTAGTTGCTCTCAGAAGAACTGGCATTTGAAGGGCTTGGCCAACAGTTTGTGTTGTGCCAGGGTTGCAAAGCCTTCCTCCAGGTCTTTGTAGTGCTGTTCAACTGAGGGGCTGTAGACAACAATATTGTCCAGGTACACTAGGGCGTGCTTGCCTATGTGTGGCACAAACACTTTGTTCATGAAGGTTACAAAGGTAGATGGGGCTTTGGTCATGCCAAAGTTGAGTACCACACATTTGTAGGAACTATACTTAGTGCAGAAGGCTGTCTTGGGGATGTCTTCCTCCTTGATGCAAATCTGGTTGTAACCTTCAGTTAGATCAATCTTGGAGAAGACGGAGACTCCTCCCAAGGCACCAAAGAGATTGTCAATTAGTGTTAATGGGTAACAATTCTTAATGGTGACTTTGTTTAAGGCGCAATAGTCTGTGACCAGGAGTAAGGTACCGTTCTTTTTAGCCACAAAGAATACGGCGGCCTCAAAGGGAGACTGTGAGGGGCAGATAAGTCCTTTTTCCAGTGCCTCCTTGAGATAGGCGTGCAGGGCGTTGTCCTTGTTTGGGGTCAGTCAATAGATGGGACGTGCCTTGGGTACAGCCCCCTTAAGTTGGATAGAGTGTTGGATGTGTTTCTCAGGGGATATCCCAGGTAACGCTTCCTTAAAGATTTCTGGGTGACAGGCCACAATGTTACAATCTTGCAGCGTGGAGGTGTCCTGATGATCCTTGAAGTGTATGATTTCTTACTGGCAGGAGTCCCAGTCAATAGCTTTCAGGTTTTCCTTCTTATCTGAGGTCTCTGTAATTTGTACAAAGATGTGATCTCGTAGGGGTTGGTCTACAGAGTCCGGGTAGATTTAGTAATTGACACCTTCACACTTGATGGTCAACACTGAGGCCGCCCAGTCCATGTGGGGGTTGTTTTTCTGGAACCAGTCTAGTCCCTGTACAATGTCAAACTTGGGGAAGTCAATGACAGGACCTTGGATGGTGGAGTAGAGGTTCTTGAACATGACAGAGAAGGGAGCAGTTTCTTTTGTCAGGCAATGTGATGTTCATCAGCCAGGACCACATTTTTAATCTGCAAAGGATTAGTGGCCAGCTTGAATTTATCCACAAAGCTGCTGTTGACTAAGGTTTGATCTGCGCCCAAGTCCAAGAGTGCTGAGCCTGTGTAACTGCAAAAGCGGAAAGGGTAAGACATCAATTTATTGGGATGTCTGGCAATGGTGTACAGTACTGGGTCTTCTGAGGGCACTTGGATCATTGGGCATTGGTCCACATCCTCAGGTTGGTATTCATTGTTGGGCAATTCAGGAGCTGCGTGGGGAGAGCTTGGCTTGCTTAGTGCTCTCCCTGGGCTTTTCCCTCATCTTGGTTGCCTTGGGTGGCAGTGACACAGAAATGGGTACAATTTGATTGGCTGTTATTTCCATTCCCTTTCCCATTTGAACCAATGGGCTTGTGGTTGTTGTTGTTGCTGTTGCCTCCAGGAGGTGGTCAAGTGGAGCGCCCGCTTGGATGGGAATCCTTGGGTCTCTCCTATTTCCCAGTCTGTGCCTTGTGCAGAGCATTGGATGTTTGTTCCGCTTTTTCCGCTTCACGGTACAGGCTTTGCAGGTTGGTAACCTGGTCCAGGTTCACATGTCTCATCACGTGCAACTTGAGAGCGTTGTAGTAAATGAGGTGTGTTGCTGGGGTGTCAAAGGCCATGTCAGATGGGGCACAGAGACGGAGTTCCTCATAGGCGTGGGTGAGTTCCTTCACAGTGCCTGTCTGGGTTAGGTTCTTTACTTGGCGTATGATCATGAGCGCTGTATCCTTAAGCACAAATTGTGCCAAGAAGTCCTGTTTGAAGGTGTCCCAGTTCTTGTCAGTGTGCTCTTTGTGCCACTTGTCACACCAGGTGCCAGCGTCATGGGTCAGACAAATAGAAATCTCTGTGATCCAAAATTGCTGTGGGCATTCCATCTGAGCCAGCTTGCTTTGGGCGGACTGGATTCATGCGGCAGCATTGTCGTTGTTGGCCCCTGCAAAGGGCTCCAAGGCAGCGCTGCAAAGTCTTTGTGCAACATAGGCGGGCATGGTGGGTTTGTAGCTGGTTGTGGCATTGATGAAGGCGCCTGAAAGAACCCTTGGGTGGACAGGGCGTTGAAGGCAGGTAGCAGGATCACCGTGTTTTGGTAGAGAATAAAGCCATCAGGTATCTTGGTACCAGGAGTATACGGCGTCCAGTTGGACGGGAGGCCAGACATAATTCTGTCAAGGATTTGTTGGCCGCGGCGTGTGCGGGCAACAGGCGGAATTTTTCAAGATAAGGTAGGATGGAGAGCCTACCTGTGCTAATAATGCTGTAACTGTGCTGTTTTAGCAGAGTTACTTAGGGAAAAATATTTAGGAGATAGATAATAATCTTTATTGTGAGATAGTGATTATATAGCTATTGTGAATCAATGGATAGCAGGAACATGATTGGTGATCACACGGCTGGATGGAAGAGGTGGTGGCTTGATCCTGCTAATGAGTCAAGCGCCAAATTGAGGTATCCACCGTGAAGGATCATTATTTGTTCATGTTGATGGATTTGGTAATTCGAGTTGACTTCCTAGTCTGGCTTTGAGTGAATGGGTAATTGGATTGCGGGTCACAAACCCACTTGGTTGGAACCTTGCTGGTGTGTTAAGCCTGTGGTTTTGACAGCAGGTAGGAGGAGGGGTGCACATGTTGGAGGAGTGAGTCCTATACTTGAGAGAGAAGATACCCGTGAGGTACTCAAGCACGCAAGTTTTGAGACGTTTTCCTGGGAGTTGCAGGGGTTCCTCAAAAAATTAAAGGGACCTCATATCCTAATAGTGAAAGGTATTCATCATGCAGGCTTACAATCCTGTTATACTTGCAGAGGAATTGTGTACCTACCAAGAGGTCGTAACTTTTGTTTTCAAGGACTACAGCGGGGGAAGCACTGAGGAGTTTCCCAAAACTCATGGGTAGAGAAGAGTAGGCACCAATGGTACAAGTTTTTCCCATGCCAGCTGTGCCATACAACTGCATATAGTTAAGGTCAAGGGCCAACTTAAGTTTCTTCATTAGCTTGGAAGATACCACATTGACTGGAGAACCCGTGTCCAAGATGGCTTTGATTTTAACCTTTTGGATTGATACTTCTACGCGGGTTGTATCTTTCTCAAAGGGGGCAAGACTGACAACACATCTTGCTCAGCCTCTAGCTCCTTCTCCCATTTAGCTTGCATGCACCTTAAGGCAGGAATCTCCTTATACACAGTCTGCAGTGGGAGAGATACAGTTACATTTTGGAAGAGAGCTTTGGCTAGCTTGACAGCTTCCTCAGAAAAATCAACCAAGACAGGAGGTCAATGAGCTTGAGCTAGGTAAGGGCAAGCCACCATGGCTTTGGCTTCATTTGAAGGTGCTTGAGAAGTGGTGGTGGTCTTCTCAGAGAGAAGCTTGTACAGGATAGAGACAGTCTCTGAAACAGCCAAAACAGAGTAGCCATAACTATCAGATTCTTCACTATCAGAATCTTTAAGGTTCACAATCACTGGAGAGATTGTGGAATAGGTGAAGAATATTTGGGCCAGAGGAAGACAGATCTTCCTCATCAGAAGAAGGATCAGGGGGAGACAGGGGAGATTGGTCAGCAGAGAGCGTCTCTGTCTCTAAGTTGACCTCTCTTTTCCTTCCTGTTCCTTGGGGTCACAACCTTTCACTCGGGGATTGATGCAAGTACGCAAGTGATGCCCTATTTGGCCACAGTTGTGACAACCTTGCCTCTTATTCTGTCCACCTGCACCCAGTGTCATAATGTGCGGCATACAAGAAGTAGTCCCAGAATTACTGGCTTTATTTTCATGTACCACTGTACCCCCATGGGTCAAATGCATGTCTTGAAAGAGAGTCTTAATACTCTTTGTGGAAGTGAGTGAAGCCTTGTATGCCTTAAAGTGTAAGCATAGAAGCTGGTTCACTTTCAAAGCATTTGAACAAGCCGTGTAAGCTTCCTGGGGAGTTAACTGTTGACTGGTGATTAACTGTTGGCCTTTGATGTAGAAGCAATCCACAAAATCAGCCAGGGTTTCCTTGGGCTTTAAGGCAATGTACATAAATGCATCCTTATTGACCTCCAAGCTGAGATCTCCTCCAAACTCCTCAATAAGAAGGCGCTTCATGTCCTCCCAAGTGACAATGGAGGGGAGTTCAGGGACCACCACTTCTTGGCATGTGGGATGGAGACAGGTGAGGATATGTTCCTTTTTGAGTTCATCAGTAGCCCTACACATTTCAGTCTTGTAAATTATTAGAAAGGCAGCAATGGTAGAGGTTTTAGGATCAAATATCTGTTTGAAGGTCAGCTTGTAATTCAGGTTGATGGATGAGGAAGAGGACTGACTGTTGTCACCTGGGTTGAGGATGTTAATGTAAGGATTGCCCTCAAACTCAGATTCAGCAGCAGGTTGTCTAGCCCAGAGGAGTCAAAGGCTTTCCTCTAGGGTATCCAAGGTAGAGCTGTTTTGTCCACTAATATCTCTAGTGGTGGCAGCAGCAACTCCAAATTTGTCAATCTTAATCAGTTGCACCAATAAGTTGCCAGCAATCCCATTGAGGCGGGTGATCAGGGAAGTGGTCTGAGCAACCAAGGGTATGACCTGTCCATTCATTTTCTTGGTAAAGTGGGAGAGGTTTTGTACCTCTCTTTCTAATGTGTCCTGCCTATCAGCAACATCATTTGTTACTTCTGCAAGCTGATCCAGGGCAAGGGCGCAGTTGACCCGGGGTTGGCCTTCCAAACTAGGGCAGCAACCATGATTGTCCTAAGCGGTAGTATTAATAACTTTGATTTCCTCTTCACTTTCAGACTCAGAGGATGAGTTCTCAGAATTAGAGAGGTGTTGCCTTAAATACTCAATTTTGCCTTGCAAAGTAGCTACTTGATCAGTGAGCAAAGCAATGCGAGGGTCAGGCATAGGTTTGACTGGAGGGGGTTTTGAACAGAAGATTGACGCCAAGTGGTAGCCTTTAGTTTGGCTATTGCTTCCCATACCTTGGCTTCAAAATAAAATGGGACCTCAACAGGAGGAGCAGGAGGGATCACCTCAATAGACGCTACTCTATCATCCACATAACTTTGCACTTGATATAGAGTGTCACCTAGGGAAGCCTTATCCAGACCATATTGATGCTGCAGATGGCAACCCCAAGTATCAACATGATCTCCAACCAATTCAAGTTGAGAATTAATATGTTCTCAGAATTGGTTAAGTTTGCTAACCAGAGTCTCACAATCCTGGCAATACTTTAGCAGAGAGGCCTCAATTTGTCCACGCCACGCTGCTTGATGCTCATACAATTCACATATTCAATCTTTGATGTATCCAGGGAGAGAGAAACAAAGGGAAATTAGTGAGGCAGTCAAGTACTTCTGGGAGGCCAGCAAGTTGCGCTGGTTATCAGAAATACATATAAAGAGACTTTGGGAACATTCTTGATATGCCATATTTTGAGCATAGTTGTTTGAGACAGCGGTGGCCACAGCATTTAGAAGCTGGTTCTGGGATCCTGATGCAAGTTGATGGTGAACTATGGCAGGTTGGATGAACTGGTTGACTAACACACCAATCTTATCCCTGGACTCCATCAGCGCGGGGGAGAGACCAAAATCCAAGAGGAAGGAATATAGGTCTTCAGATGCATAACCGGGACGGAGACCAGTGATAGTATGCATCACCACAGTGCCAGAGTGGAGCAGGGAGAGGGTGAAAGCATGAGCTTGCTCATAGTCAAGAGAGAAAGCTGGAAGGGGGCCCACGTGGGCCCTGGGGACAGCACCAGTATCATGGGAGTTGAGGGGGCATTGATGATGTCTTCTTCTAGAGGAGGACTAGAAACTTTAGGTTTCTTGTGTACTTCAGAAACAAAGGAAGAAGGACTAGAGAATGTGTGTGGAAACGGGGTAACCAAGGGGATTGCAGCCCCTGTAGTGAGCACCTTTTTGTTGTGTTTGGCTCCTGGGGGCAACATCCAGAAGGACACAGCAGAAATCTTTATAACAAAAGATTTGAGGTTTGAAGCTAGCCTTTGGTTAGCCTTAAGGGAAAAATTAAGGGCATGTACCTTAATTTCCTGGAATACAAGATGAGAAAGTCCTTTTGGCAAAAAGGACAGGAAAAAGCTTGAAGATTATTAAAGCTAATGCAAATGTGGAAGAACTTGTCTTTATTAGGAGAAATGATTCTACTTAAATAGTAGACAAGGGTTGGTGATCACTCATTAGGTAGACAGAGTGCAAGAAGGGGTCACATTGGGATGAGGTCATACCAGGATCAGACAAGGGAAGATATGGTATTCTGGAATGGGTGCATATTGGCACTGTCAGGGATTCTTTCCCTGACTACCTGAATTTTATTGACAACTTTGGCAAAAAAATATCCTCAAACCAACACAACAACAACTATTTGCAAAACACCCAGTCAAAGACACAACACAACAGAATTAACAATCATATTGGGTTTTGGAAACTCTTCTGGAACAAGATTCAAACCCAGGAAACTATTGATGAATGTATTGTTAGTACAGGATCATCACAAACCTTTGATTTTCCTTTTTATTACCTTTCAATTCAATTGGTTTTTGCTTTCAAAACGCCTTTTGAATTTGAAAGTGTTAATACTAAGACTGTAAATGTCACTTACTGCTCTGCGTCTGATTGGCTGCTTGGAGCTTTCCAGTCAATCTGTGACCCGCTCTCTCTGGTTTTAGGCCAAGCTCTGTACCCTTTTATACTTGATCTTCTGCTTATACACCGCTTAGTTAGCCTGATCATTGTGCAATCTTTTTGGTTTCTCTGCCTAGACCATACCAGTTTTGAAATGATTAATCAAATATTTAAGTTGCACTTAAAACAGGTACTTTTAAAATGATTAACTCAGGTAAATCATCTTCATTTCCCAAACTCCTCTCAAATATTTAGCCTTGTTTTCAAAGCTATATAAGTTCCAAACTTTACTTTAATTCAAATGTTCCAACAATAAAGAATATATTTTATCCTATCTTGTCACATCCATTTCTTAGTAACTTATTTGAATCCATGAAGGGAATTTATTTCCTGTGGTGGCTTCTAGTCTCTCTTTTTACAACAGTAAAAGGTCTTGAGAATCCCACTCCCACTATCAACTGACAAAACTCCTCACCCAATGATGCCCATCAGAAGGAGTCCTTGGCCAACAGATGGTTCAAGTATCCCTCTGGTCATTGGGGACAAAATTTTCACTATGGCCACCATTCTACTCCTCCACCTGCCAAACCCACATTGGTACGGCCTCACGCTTCATTCTATCTGTTGTTGTACCTGATAGGATACTATCTTTTGGGTTGTTTCAGCTCCCTGATGGGAAGATTTGCATACTTGGGTCACCTCGCCATGGTTATTGTGCCCATTGGTTCAGCCATTGCAGGGCTTAATTTAGGGGCCTTGGCTCACCAACTTGGGAGCTTGTTCCCCTCAATGTGGATCCCTGACAGGCACATACCCATTTACAGAAAGCAAGGAATTCCCAAACTTGAAAGCAAAACCAGCCAACTCTTTGCATTTGTCATTATTCAAAGGCCATATCAAAATAGCATTAATGGCATAATTTCCAACAGAGGGGATGAAGCGCCCTGACATGGGACAAGGATCAGAATAAGTCAGGTGATACAACCTGGAAAGGATGAACATTGGTAAATCCCCATTTAAGGAAATGGGGTTATCATTAAAGCTGAGCGTTAAACCGGTTAAATCTTTGAAGGCATCACAATTTGTGGGTAACATCAAAATAGCATCAACAGTGTAATTCACACCAGATAACATATCTTACTATATGCAGGGGAGCTCAATGTGCTGCCTCATGCTGTATCTGGGGTAGGATGGGTTCAGCAACTGTGTGGGCACAGAGCCACAAACCAGTTCTTTGGATGGTTTGGATTGGGTCGCAAAACAATCTGGATAGATTTGTTTGCAGCTTTTGGAGTAGGCCCTGATTTGTGCCTCACTTTATTGTGTGGGTCACAAAATATAAAGGGAAGGTTGCTTCCAAGGATGAACCAATGATTTCATTCTGTGCACAGTACAGGATGTAAAAAATGGGGTTTAAAGATGAGGTATATGATATTGTTTTGTGGGAGGCACAGTGTGCAAAATTACAGCAAGTTCAGTTGTTGGATCTTATTTTTTAACTGAAATTTATTACAGCTTTATAAAACATTATCTCACAAGGATAGCTTTGATTGAACTAAAGTTTTCTTTAGATGATTACAGGAAAATATTAATAAGAAACAATATATATATATTTCAATTAAAGAAATAGTTTGCATACTCATGATTGTATACAACGCAAAACCACATGAGATTGTGCTTGGTCACATTGCAATTCATGCACACTGTGCTGTGACTTTAGGAGCAGTGCACAAAATGTGGCAGTTGAAGTTGTGACCTGGCTCCTAAAAGCACAAAACAAATCAGCATGGATTGTGATGTGACATGAAGGTCACAGAATGATCTGTGCCCAACTGTCAAAGCCACAAAATAATTGTGACAGGCAAAGTTTGGTTACAAAACAAAGTGTGACAATTTTGGTGCCCTCCCTACTCTAGCTGTATCTAATGGCATTCCACCTCCTGCCTCAAATGTTGGAATATTGAGCAACACTCCCTTATAGGGAGCAAAGCCAATTGTAAACAAACCCTCTGGATAAGCTAGAAACCCATGCTATACTTGGATTGGGCCACCATGCCGCCCCCTAGTAGCTCAGTGGCTGCTCTTTAAGGCACAATATCTCACATTTCTCAATGAAGCTGTCATCCTATTCTCAATCTCTATCCTTTTCTGGACTGATGTCTTCCCCAATCAAATACTGAACTATAATTGGTTCGGTTGCAACCCAAGCGATAGCTCATACTTAGGGCTGCTTCGGTCAAGCCCCTGGCAGCCGCGGCCAGTTTCTAGCTCTCAGTCACTCCTACCACAGATTTATTTAAAATTATTAAAATATATGGTGATTTCCGTCTTTTTTGTTGCTGCGCAGAGCCGAAAGCTGGCCAGGGCTGAGCCGAAGCATCCCTACTCATACTTATTACATGTGCTTGAATTCTTTAAAGGTGCAGCCCCCAAGGTTAGATATATTTGAGTTTCCCTTTCCCCTCTACTTCTCTATTTCGGCCCTTAATGAGGCGCCTCGGCGCATGCCGGTTCAGCAAGCTTGATCCTTGAACTTTTGATTATTTTTTCCCTCTGGAATGTGGGTATTTGTATAGGTTTTTGCGTCGCTCTGCTTAGCTATGGCTGGCGACACCCCAAAGGTGCCTGGAAACCGAGGGTTACACCGACCTTGATTGGCTGTAAAGTTTAACATCTATCCGAGGTGTTATCAGTATTAGATCCACGGCTAGTGGAGTGAGGCATTTTAATTGGTAGGGGTTGGTATTTAGAAGGAACCTCGTCCAAGGTTCCTTTAACTGGTACGGAATCGGGAGAAGGCTTCCAAGCTTCTTGGGGAGTTTCTATTTGTGTATGGTTGGATGGGGTAAGCTTAGATATCAAAGGACTAGTTAAACTGGGATTTTATTGGGGGGTTGATGTCTAGAATGATCCGTTTATACCTTAAACTGATAGCTTTATAAATAAAGGGTTGGGTCTTTTAATTTTGGGGAGGTGGCATGAATAACTCGTTGCTGGGGTAGATTATCCTGATGGTTTCGTCTTAAACTCCAAACGTTGCTGTCAATGTTTTTATTAGGGATGATCAGTTTACCTTCCTGCCTTGTCAACCATGTGTCCGTTTAGCATGTGGGGCTGAGACTATTACGGATAGTCTACCCTCCCAATGAGTTATTCTTTTCGAGCTGCTCACAAATGAAAAAAGACATGCTTTTAAGTTTGGCTTGGGTTTGTACCAGTTCAGCTAGTTGCGAACATCATATCACCGACCAGTTTGGCTTTCCAAATGGGCTTTCCAAGTGGGTTGGGCTAGGATAGGTTAGTCTATCAACCAAAGGTTTTAATTTATTTTGAAATAAGCATACATTTTTATTTAATTTAAATTAAATTAATAATTATATTTTTAACAGCAACTTCTGGTAGGCTTTTCCAGCCAATGATTTAATTTTATTTTGAAAAAGCATAAATATTATTTAACTTAAATTTAATTATAAAAATATTTTATACATCAGCTTCTGGTGGCCTTTCCCAGCCAATGAATTTGTCGATGCTTCGCTTCTGCGAATCAAACCTGCTCAGGGGACTTCTGGTGGGCTTTTCCAACCAATGAATTTAATTTATTTTGAAAAGCATATATTTTTATTTAACTTAAATTTAATTATAAAAATACTTTATACATCAGCGTCTGGTGGGCTTTCCAGCCAATGATTTAATTTATTTTGAAAAGGCATATATTTTTATTTAACTTAAATTTAATTATAAAAATGTTTTATACATCAGCTTATGGTGGCCTTTCCCAGCCAATGAATTCGTTGGATGCTTCGCTTCTGCGAATCAAACCTGCTCAGGGGGTTTGTTTGATATCAATATCGTACACAGCTGCCTTAGAAGCCCACTCAATAGTAAATCCATCCAACTTGGATTCCATGATGCATTAATTGAATAAGGGGATGGTGGTTTAAAAATAATGATTTATTAAGCTACTCGCAGTAAACATCAACATACACCCACCAGGGAGAAGGAGCTGCACATGGCACAGTCAATATCAATCACCTTTGCTAGGAGATACCACCATGTAAAGAAATCAAACGTAGACACCAAACTGCCGATATGACTTGCTGTGGGAAGGCTGACTGAGATGTAGAGTGTGACACCGCACCACCCAACCATCCCCATACACATCACACCGATCTGGATGGGGCATCCAAGCATCTTGCGCAGCCGCGCCGGCAGCTTGGGGTAGAAGTATCCCAATTCCATCAGGACAAGGGAAAATATCAGCTTCACAACCACGAGCACCTGCAGGAACGTCATCAGCGGCGTAGCCTCCATAACTAGCAAGTGCAATATGTTGGCCAACGCCGAAAACATGTGTAGGCTGGCGTTGGTATTGTTTCGTATCTCGCCTCGGTCGCAGCGATGGCCTTCATCCAAGCTTGTGTATCCACGCATCATTAAATTCTTACTTCCCATCCCTTCCTTATATACCCTTGCCACTGATATCCCGTGGTTCCACTCAATAAGATCATATTCTCATACATGCACCAATCATAAGCCTCACTCACCTCCCAGAGCGGAGCATGCTTCCATGCCGTATGACGTTACTCCTGGTCTGTAGTTTAATACATAGCATCAAGGCCTAAGGAGCCCCATCCCAAAGAAGGGATCTCCAAGTAAACTAAATTAAGCGTCAAGTAGAGCTACTAGATGAATTCTAGTCAAGCCTACCAAATCCTTCATCCGTTCCGAGTCAGGAGTATCAGCGTTGCTAAGCTAAGCTAAGCTTGCCGAACTAAATGCATATATAAACCTATTTAAACCGTTTATATCGGCTGGTCAGGACTTTAAGCCTCCGGAATTAGGCACCAATTGGCGCAATGAACCTCTGATTAGGTAAAATCCTGTTACTTCCAAGTCATACTCTGTTGCTGGCCTGGTATAGCTTAACAACCAAGCACATGCTCGCCTTCAAAATTCATATTTGTTCCACTTGCTTACATCGTCACATGGTTAATTGATCCATGCAGCTTCAAGATAAGACTTCATGTGCCGATATCAACCCCAGAACAAGGATGCTACCAACCCAGGGTAAATATCTTTCCACCCAACTTACTAGCTGATAGCCATGCCCAAGTGATGATCCATCCTCTTTACAAGCATTATGACATCATTGCCATCAGCTTTCCTGATCCATCCAGTTGACTTCCACAACCTAGCCTGCTGCTCGTAAACCCCTAAGCTATCTACCTCACAAGCACTTTTTAACAACCTTTCCCAATTGTTTCTATGGCAACAGTGGCAAAATCGACTGTAGGGCTGTAAAAGTGAGAATTCAAAAGTGATAATCTAAAAGTGGCCATGTCGACACTTTTAAAATTTTAAAATTAAATTAAAGCAGCTAATCTGAAATTAAAATTTATCATGGTCATATAAAATACTTTTTATTCATTCTCTCAACTAAAAAAGTCAAGAAAAAGTAATTACTTTATTATAAAAAGCCATTTTGAAAATTTAAAAAGTGTCCTTTTAGATTCTCACTTTTGAATTCTCACTTTTACATCCCTACAGTCGATTTTGCCACTGTTGCCGTTTCTATCATCACTTTACCAACTTCAATCAAATGTTGCATCATCTATCCCAATATCACCCAACCATATGCTAACATTTTGATACATCTACATACACAGCTATCTTTCCCTTACCTCCTACTAGGCCACGCTACAATTCCTATAAGTTCTCCACTATAACTTACCCATAAGGCCAACAGAAACAGGTTTTCAAAAAAATCCAAACTTTTATTGTAATTCCCAAGCACGATCTAAATAACATCCCAATTGGTTTCATCTCACTTTGCCAACCTGGTATCAGGGCAACCTCTGGGGAGAATGTATCAACAGGCATGCTTATTCTAAATAAAACTTCACCAGCTACCAAGTCCAAAGCTCCTCTATAGTACCACATTAACCTTGAGTTTTACTTGAACAAGGATATCAAATTCACCAACTCCTGTGGACTGGACTGGATCTAATGCCAAGGATCTGTTTCCAGGAAATCTCGTCGCAAAAGTGGTTCTGTTGACCCTGATCCCTATATTTCTTAATCCTTGTCAGATATTATAATGGGACCCTGAAAGAGGTTTGAAACATGTTGCAGTATGGGATTGGTTAAAGCTAGTCATAGCTGTTGTTTTAATCCCTAAAATAAGTTAGGCTAACCAATCATGTACATGGTTGACTGCTCCTCAGTTGGATGAATACCAGTGAAGCAATTAGATTAAGTGATCTTATCCATGGATCACCTCAGATCCAAGAACATTGTTCAAGGGGCATGAATCTACAGGTCACCATATTGAGCATTGATGAATTCTTAACAGTATTGAGGCTTATTAATATCCACATTTCCCTATATAAGTACCCCCTTTATTATAATAAAAACATCAAAGATCTATCACATATATTACTTTATTATACACATTAAGCAGCAAAAATAGGTCTCCTGACTTAACCTTTAGTAAAAGTATATAAATTTAGGCACCAAGTTAAGCAAATCCAGCAAGAGCCATTCCAGCATGCTACAGCCAAAGATTTCCTAAATGGTTGGCCCATTCATGGTAACTATGGGGAATGGTATCACAACCAAGATATTAGACAACCTTTTAGAGCTTGGAATGGTTCAGGGTGATACCTGAGCACCCAAACCCTTTCACTCTGGCCCAAGATTTAAATCTATCAGGCGCTTGGGCCCTGGAGACACCTCAAAGTTACATCTTTTTTGGTGACAGTGGCTTGCTTTTGACCTTTGGGATCTATCTCTTTCAGGTAGGTTTGACTACCTGGTTAGGGTTGTGGGTAATATGATAAACATATTCTGTGTACATATCATTCAATAGCTGTATTTAGTATTCATTTCCAGAATGACAATACCCCTAAAATCAATTAGGCCAAGGCTGAACAAGGGAATGTATAATGATCCAGACAATTCAGCTCCAAGGCTTGGATCTCCAGGGGGTAAATCAACCAGGAAGTTAGTTTAACTAATGAACCGCAAAATATGGTTGGAAGGAAGTTGATTGTGGAGCAAAGGTAGCTTGACTATGTAAAGCCAATAGTTGATGCTAACAAATTTGCCCTTTAAATACAATCAGCATGATGTCCATAATGAGGCTGATATTGGCTTAAATGTGTCAAGCTGAGATAACATTGTTGTTCAAAAATGATTGGCTGGTTTCCAGCTAGAACCATGGAAAGCTTGGAGCAGGATACATGTCTTTCCAGGGGTCCTGGAAGTAGAGGTTTGGGAGACTTCAAACTATTAAATTTACATATATTTAAGAGATCTGGTCATTATCAGATGCACTTAAGGAGTTCTTTGGGGTTAGTTGTGATAACTCTTACTAAAGCAGGGAAAAGATTGAGTTCTATAGTGATAGTATTGATTAAACAGTGGGAATCCTGAATGAGTTTATTTAGCAGATTAGGTTTCTGCCAAGTATACCCTGAACGGTATAGAAAAAAGCGTTTTGTAATATATAGCCACCTTTTAAAAAATTGTATACTTTTTTCAAAACTCTTATACAGCTTTAGGGATTCTTATACTAACAGAAACAACTCCATACCCAGTATTGCCAAAAGTTAGAAGACAACTCTTTTGCAAGAGATCCTGGGATGACTCTAGAGGAGCCTTGGAGAGATTTTTAGGAGAGTGAAACTTTTCTAAGTAAGCCTTTGGTGAGGTTAAAGAATCTTATCATATAAATAGAGCATGTTAGAAAAGGGTTTTGTATAAAAGGAAATAATGTATTAATGGGATGATCAAATGATGATTTTGATAAGCTATTATGTGAACCCAACTTGGGACTTGACATCTGGATTGCTCACCTGACATCTAGGCTGGTTGGATCACAAATAAAACCTTGCTGGCCATTAGAAACATGAGATGGAAATGATGGAACAACCATGAAATCTCAGCCTATAAATACAGTCAAGTTACAGGAACCCTTTAAAATAACAAGATCAAGTTTGAATCTCTTTTCTGAAATATAACTGCTATACCCAGTACATAATGTGAAATCTATGTAAAAAGCAATGGTGTAACTGTGCACTGTTCATAGTTAAACTAGAAGAATGAAAGGAAGGGTATGTCATAGCCTTGTTTGAAAGTAGGCTCTACTTTTACTTATGGTAATTCATCCAGATGTTGAGTATATACTTCTGGTAGGTATATGAAACAAGATAAAGGGGGAATTGAGGAGAAGATGATGATTCTTTAGTTGATATGAAGTTAGGGGATTGTATAATATCATGACAAACTGCATAATGTCTGTATATTTCATGGTGGTTATGAGGCTTGTCCAGGTGTCAAAACTGCATGGTTGAACCCAGCAAGATTCCACACAAGAGTTCTGTGACCCCAAATTGACTTCCTCATGACCCTTAGCCAAGTGTAGACTTTGACTGTAAAGTTATGTCTCCCCCTTAGGCCTTCACTTCAATTCCTGCCAAATGCTTGAGGATCTTATCAAATTGTGTTTTGAACAATTATCAAAAAAGTTACTAAAAATCCCAAGAAAAGCCCTTGAATTAATAATTGTGGAACTATTCCAAAGATGTTCCACCTAACCCACCTGAGACACCCCTGGTTAAATATCATGTGCCAGAGCGGCTGGGAGCAGTGGTAATTGCGTCCAAAGCAGGGTCCTCAATTTTTAGTTGAGTTGGGTTTCCTTTTTGATTCTGTCCATTCAAAATTTGTCAAGATCTTCCTGCCTCAAGAAATGCATTTTTATCCGCCCATATTATTGGTCAATTGATTTGTGACATTCAATCTACCACCCCAATCCTATCCCATCCCTTAAATGAATGCAAGAGTTGTAAAAGACCTTTCTTCATCATTCTCTACTCTAATAAAGTTTTAAATTTTTTAGTCTAATTTGGCTTTCTGGTTTTTCCTATTGCTTTTGGTGTTCAGTTGATTCTTTCTCCCCTTTGGCCTCCCAGGAATTGTTGGTGGCAGCCTTGTGGTTGTTGCTGAAACCACAATTTTTATTGTGGTTGAGAGCTTGGTTTTATTCCCTCTTAACCTGCTCTATTTCTCACATTGACTCTAATGGCTAAATCCAGCAACAAGAACCAGTAGCAATTATAGCTCAGTGGACAGCGCATTCAGCGCTTCACCCATTACAAGTATCACACTACCCCTGTCCAATCCAACTGATTAACTGTCCCAATCTTGTTCCTCTTATATTGATTCACCCCAGCTATATAATTTCCATATCTCAATAAAATAAATCATCTGGTTTCCAATCATTTTCTAGGTAATTCTGCTAATCCAGCACAGTTACAACACAGGTACTGCTCTGTCCAGGATTCCAAATGTTTGATCCCGGTATAGCATGGGTGTCTGATAAGAGTGCTCCAGTTATTCATTGGTTGGGAGATACCTTGTGGGTGGGTTTCCCAGGAGGTAGCAATTGTAGATGTTGTGATATTAGTAAATCAGACGGGACATGATACAGGGCTGTATTGTATTGGAGTTGAATGTCAAAGTCAAGGAGAGATAAACTTCTGGCTCTGATTGGCTGGCCCTTTGTACTTGCAGTCTCTTAAATCCACTTGATTGCAGCACTGCCCAGAGATTAAGTTGGTGATAGAAATGAAAATTAATCAGATGGATTATACTTGGGTCCTTATTAAAATCAACCATCACTATAACTAAATGTAACATGTATATTACTAAATTAAAAACTCTAAAATCTAAAGAAATTTATGCTGTATAATTAAATTAAATCTTTTTGGGGGAACAAGTTTTATTTGGTAAAATATTAGAGTGGAGGGAAAAAACTAGTTAGTGGGATGACTGGGCTGGGTTGTGGGGGGAACTGGATTAGCGGGGGGAGTTGGGCTTAAGTCAACCGGGAGGGTTGGCTGGGGGCTGGGACAGTTGAAGGTCCAAGGGGAGTGTTGTTACCTTTATTGGCTTGGAGAAATCGATGGTACATGACATCATACTCACACTTGGGGATTGCAGTGATTGGCTTGTACACCAGAGACCTGCAAGGGGCATCTGTGGGTCCTTTGATGATCAGCTACTGCTGTGGGCGTTCAGGGCCATTTTGTTGAACATGCCAGCAAACCTTCTGAATGAGGAAAAGCACACTGTGGTTGTGGGCCGCACTAACCACCTGGTTGAAGTTTTTGGGGTTTCACTCTTGGATTGTGCCTCTAATGTTGAAGAACAACATATCTCCCAGGTGTAAATTGTCATGGCCAGCAGAAAAAATAGAGATGTTGTGGCTGCCTGCTTGGATCTTCTCATAGGCTACTTCAGTGCTGTTGTAAATTAGACAGCATGTGTATAATAGTCAAGGCTATCAGTGGAATTAATCCTGATAGTCAAGACTAAACTAGTTTGCAACCAAATCCGTTGGATCCAACAGATTTGTAATTCTAATTGTATCTTGGACGTTACAATAGGTTGGCTGTACCATTACATCCAGGTTGGATCAGGTTCAGGAATTACTAGCAGCTCCTGTAATGGGCAGCTGCAAGCTGCAGCCACTCCAGGGTAATGTGCACCCACTCTTCTCTGTTGGATTGTCCAGATTGTCCCAAGATGGAAAGAGTACGGATGCAAGAGCCTGGTGGATATCAGAAGATCATGTAATGTTCCTAACAATGATGCAGGTGTTAATAACACCTCTTCATCCATTGTGCAGCCATAATGGTATATAAACTTCCTTTCTTTCCAAATAAAAGACACTTTTCACATATTAATTCTTTCCTTTACTCAACTCAGTTAGTACCTATTAATTAAAGGTAAAGACTACAGAGTCATTGGACCTGTATTAATTTGTGTTTAGGCCTATTGCTATACTCTACCAAGCAACAAAAGACGTCCACCAGGCCAATTCAAGACAATCACACTCCATTTGGTGACTCAGGAATATCCTAAATTTGGAATTGGCCAAGCTCCAGGTGGCAAGCAGGTTGGGGAGGAATCTGATGTACCAGTAATCATTGGTGTAACTGGACATGGTTTGATAAAATACAGTCCCTTTTGGGGAAGCTGCTAGGAATGCACCAATGACAGTTCCCTCTGTTTCCTTTTTTTACCCTTGGGGATGTTCTTTTTACCGAAATGCCATAATCCTGTGCTTTTAATGACAATTTATAATAGTGTTGTAACTGTGCTGTTTTAGCAGAGTTACAAGGGGAAAAATATTTAGAGGATAGATAATAATCTTTATTGTGAGATAGTGAATATATAGCTATTGTGGATCAATGGATAGAAGAGCGTGATTGGTGATCACACAGCTGGATGGAAGAGGGGGGTGGCTTGATCCTGTTAATGAGTCAAGCGCCAAATTGAGGTATCCACTGTGAGGGATCATCATTTGTTCATGTTGATTGATTTTGTAATCCAAGTTGACTTCCGGGTCTGGCTTCAAGTGCCCGGATAATCAGATTGCGGGTCACAAACCCGCTTGGTTGGAACCTTGCTGGCAGGGCGAGCCTGCGGTTTTGACACCCCCCCCGGCTGAAAGTTGGCCTCCTCAGGAGGCAGGTTGTTGGGGAGGTTGTCAGGAGCCTGGGCGCCATATTGAACCAGTTGTTGTTTGGTGGCAGGCAGGGCAGTTTCTTGTTGCTTCTGTCTCGCTTTACAAGGTTGTAGGCAGTTGTGGTGTAACGTCTTGTCTTGCTTGCGTTTCCTGAGCCCTTGCACAAGGTAAGTGTTATTTTTGTTTACCTTTAGGAGTATTGCTGGCCCTACTTTTTTGGGTTGTAGTTTGCTTTTGTCAACATTCATGACCCAGACTTTGTCCCCAACTTCATGTCTTTGACGGATGGGAATGAAGGTCTTTTGTAAGTGTTCCTTTTCTTTGGTTGCTTGTTTGCTGTTGGCCTCTATTACTTGAGGGTCAGAGCTAGGGGGGAATTGACTTGGGATTTCCAGTCTGGGTCCTATCAATGCTTGAATGATATTAGGCTGTGTGCTGTATACCAGTTCAAACTGTCTTTTCCCTGTGGATCTATTCACTTGGGTTTGGCACACAAGTAATGCAGTTGGTAGCTTCTTATACCAGTCTTCAGGTCTCCCGGCGGTGAGTTTGGCTAAGGCTTGCACAAGGCTACCATTAAGCTGCTC
This sequence comes from Entomophthora muscae, assembly GCA_014839935.2. Taxonomy (NCBI): domain Eukaryota; kingdom Fungi; phylum Entomophthoromycota; class Entomophthoromycetes; order Entomophthorales; family Entomophthoraceae; genus Entomophthora; species Entomophthora muscae. The sequence continues at coordinate 41,231 of QTSX02000890.1, forward strand.
TACACATCCATTGGCCTGTGGATGGTATGGTGTTGTGACGGTGTGTTTGGCCCTGTTTTTGGAGAGGTACATGTTGGTGTTTTTGGAGGTCACTTCTTTGCCCCCATTGGCTATCAGGAGTTCTGGCTTTCCAAACTTAATGATTATTTCTTTGCCAATGAATTGTCAGACGTCGTTACCAGTGTGCAATTTCACCGCTTGGGCTACTGGCCACCTTGTCGCAAAATTGATGGCTGTGATGATATATTTTTTATTGTTGTGCTTTCTTGGAATGGGGCCCACAATGTCCAGAGCCCATACCTTGAACAGTAGTTGGGTTTGAATGGGGAGTACAGACTTAGGCGGGGTTTTGCTTCTGGCAAACATTTTGCAGACCTCACACTGTTCTAACACTTCCTGGACATTGCAGTATAAGGTTGGCCACCAGGCTTTATGTTTTAGGAATTTGTATAGATTTTGGCTCTTAGTATGTCCAAGATCTCTGTGGTAGCAAAGAATGGTATTGACTTGTTGATGTGTGAGAATGTAGGAAATGGTTGTGCCATCTGGCATCTTTCTGTGAAAAGTCCTGTATACGTCAGCAAAAAGGCGCTCATTCTTGATGACTGTTTCTCTGGTGATATTGGTTGTGCCTGCGGGGAACCCTTTGTCTTTTGTACGGAGCACTAGGAGAGGCCAGTCTGGGTCAAGCCCATTCTCTCCCCTAGAAGCGCGGACATACAGGTGGGACAGGGCGTCTGCCATGGCAAGTTTGGCCCCGGGCTTATATTGGATATGCATGTTAAACCTTTCTAAGATTTCCATCCATTGCGCTTGGCAACATGATAGGTTTGCTTGTGTCTTGAAATAGATGAGCAACTTGTGATTGGTTAGTGCTGTGAATTCTTCCTGCCGTTCCAGGTAACAGCTCCATTTGACTAGGCAGTGTACAATGGCCAACAGTTCTTTGTCATGGATTGGGTATCAACTCTTGCCATCTGTCAATTTGCTTAACTTGTAGGCTACAGGCAGGAAATCACCATCACTATTCTTGATTTGTAGTACTCCCCCAATGGATGCATCTGAAACGCCAGTTTCCATATGGTATTCTCTGTCCTGCTTGGGGTATTGTAAGATGGGTGCTGTTGTGAGCTTTTCCTTGAGACGTCTGAAACAGAGATTGCGTTGGGGGGTCCATACAAACTTGGACTTGGCGCCTGTTATGGCAGACAAGGGGGCAGTCAAGACGCCGCAGTCAGGTATGAAACGTTGTACATAGGCCACCATTCCCAAGAAGATGCATAGTTCCAACTTGTCCTTGGGAGGTGGCATTTTGCAGATGGGTTATATCTTCTGACTGTTGGGCTTGATTCCGTCCTTTGAGACTATATGTCCCAAGAAGGGTAGTTGCTCTCAGAAGAACTGGCATTTGGAGGGCTTGGACAACAGTTTGTGTCGTGCCAGGGTTGCAAAGACTTCCTCCAGGTCCTTGTGATGCTGCTCTACCAAGGGGCTGTAGACAATGATATTGTCCAGGTACACAAGGGCGTGTCTGCCTATGTGTGGCACAAATACTTTGTTCATGAAGGTTATGAAGGTGGACAGGGCATTGTTCATGCCAAAGTTGAGTACCACACATTCATAGGAACCATACTTAGTGCAGAAGGCTGTCTTGGGTATGTCTTCCTCCTTGATACAAATTTGATTGTAACCTGCAGTTAGGTCAATCTTGGAGAAGAAGAGGCTCCTCCCAAAGCGTCAAAGAGATTGTCAATTAGTGGTAAGGGGTAACAATTCTTGATTGTGACTTTGTTCAAGGCGCAGTAGTCTGTGACCAGGCGTAAGGTACCGTCCTTCTTGGCCACAAAGAATATGACAGCCCCAAAGGGAGGCTGTGAGAGGCGGATAAGTCCTTTTTCCAGTGCTTCCTTGAGATAGGCGCGCAGGATGTTGTCCTTGTTTGGGGTCAGCCTGTAAATGGGGTGTGCCTTGGGTAAAGCCCCCTTAAGTTGGATAGAGTGTTGGATGTGCTTCTCAGGGGGTAGCCCAGGTAACGCTTCCTTAAAGATTTCTGGGTGACAGGCCACAATGTTGCAATCTTGCAGCGTGGAGGTGTTCTGATGATCCTTGAAGTGTATGATTTCATACTGGCAGGAGTCCCAGTCAATATATTTCAGGTTTTCCTTCTTATCTGAGGTCTCTGTAATTTGTACAAAGATGTGATCTCGTAGGGGTTGGTCTACAGAGTCTGGGTAGATTTGGTGGTTGACACCTTCGCGCTTGATGGTCAGCACTGAGGTCACCCAGTCTACGTGAGGTTTGTTTCTCTGCAACCAGTCTAGTATAGTACAATGTTGAACTTAGGGAAGTCAATGACAGGACCTTGGATGGTGGAGTAGAGGTTCTTGAACATGACAGAGAAGGGAGCAGTTTCTTTTGTCAGGCAATGTGATGTTCATCAGCCAGGACCACGTTTTTAATCTGCGAAGGATTAGTGGCCAGCTTGAATTTATCCACAAAGCTGCTGTTGACTAAGGTTTGATCTGTGCCCAAGTCTAAGAGTGCTGAGCCTGTGTAACTGCAAAAGCGGAAAGGGTAAGACATCAATTTATTGGGATGTATGGCAATGGTGTATAGCACCAGGTTCTCCAAGGGCACTTGGATCATTAGGCATTGGTCCACGTCCTCAGGTTGGTATTCATTGTTGGGAAAGTCAGGAGTTGTTTGAGGATAGCTTGGCTTGCTTAGTGCTCTCCCCGGGCTTTTCCCTCTTCTTGGTTGCTTTGGGTGGCAGTGACACAGAAATAGGTACAATTTGATTGGCTGTTATTTCCATTCCCATTCAATCCTGTGGGTTTGTGGTTGTTGTTGTTACCATTACCTCCAGGAGGTGGTTGCAAGGAGCGCTCACTTGAATTTGAGTCCTTGGGTCTCTCCTATTTCCCAGTCTGTGCCTTGTGCAGAGCGTTGGAGGTTTGTTCTGCTTTTTCCGCTTTGCGGTACAGGCTTTGTAGGTTGATAACTTGGTCCAGGTTCACATGTCTCATTACGTGCAACTTGAGAGCGTCATAGTACATGAGGTGTGTTGCTGGAGTGTCAAAGGCCATGTCAGATGGGGCACAGAGACGGAGTTCCTCATAGGCGCGGGTGAGTTCTTTGACAGTGCCTGTCTGGGTTAGGTTCTTTACTTGGCGTATGATCATGAGTGCCGTATCCTTAAGCACAAATCTTGCCAAGAAGTCCTGTTTGAAGATGTCCCAGTTCTTGTTGGTGTGCTCTTTGTGCCACTTGTTGCACCAAGTGCCAGCGTCATGGGTCAGATGAATGGAAATCTCTACAATCCAAAACCGCTGTGGGCACTCCATCTGAGCCAATTTGCTTTGGGCGGACTGAATCCATGCGGTAGCATTGTTGTTGTTGGCTCCCGCAAAGGGTTCCAAGGCGGCGCTGCAAAGTCTTTGTGCAATGTAGGCGGGCATGGTGGTCTTATCAGCTGGTTGTGGCATTGAGGAAGGCGCCTGAAAGAACCCTAGGGCGGACAGGGCATTGAAGGCGGGTAGCAGGATCACCGTGTTTTGGTAGAGAACAAAACCATCATGTATCTTGGTACCAGGAGTGTACGGCGTCCAGTTGGGCGGGAGGCCAGACATAATTCTGTCAAGGATTTGTTGGCCGCGGCGTGTGCGGGCAACAGGCGGAATTTTTCAAGATAAGGTAGGATGGAGAGCCTACCTGTGCTAATAATGCCGTAACTGTGCTGTTTTAGCAGAGTTACTTAGGGAAAAATATTTAGGAGATAGATAATAATCTTTATTGTGAGATAGTGATTATATAGCTATTGTGAATCAATGGATAGCAGGAACATGATTGGTGATCACACGGGTGGATGGAAGAGGTGGTGGCTTGATCCTGCTAATGAGTCAAGCGCCAAATTGAGGTATCCACCGTAAGGGATCATTATTTGTTCATGTTGATTGATTGGTAATCCAAGTTGACTTCCGGGTCTGGCTTAGAGTGTCCAGTAATTGGATTACAGGTCACAAACCTGCTTGGTTGGAAGCTTGCTGGCGGGTTGAGCCTGCGGTTTTGACAATAGGCTATAAAAATGACATTGTCTGAAATACTAGACAGGCAGCAGGTGATGATGGCACCAATCACAGTGTCATAGGACAAATCAAAGCCATCATCTAACTTATTGGCTGGTCAACTGTTTAGAATTAGAATACTGACTACAATCCCATGCATCCAGAGCTATGTAGTGCAGCAGGCTATGAAGATGCTCTGGAGCCCAAGTAAGCAATGGTCCTCAGTCAATCAGAGGTATGGGTCCCTCTGGAGGATGTTGAGCATGATGGGATATGCCTCCTTGATCTGGGATTTGATCTGCTTTTTGGGCTTCTTGGCCAGCTTGGTACCACCTCTCTTTAAAAGGGCTTAGAACTCACGTCTAACCACCGCCTTGGTGAATTGAAGACAGGTGGCAATTTCTGCAAAATTTACACCGCTCTGCTTGAGAATCACAATCTTCTCTTTCACCTCATTTGTTACTAGGTGTTGTTTTTGGGGGCCACTTGGCATGCTGGTACCTGGATTAGGCAGGGCTTGATTTGATTGGCCTGAATTATTAAGCAATGATTGGATTGGGTTGGAGGGGCCAAAGCTACCCAGTCTCAAAAATATGGCACAGGCTCAGGTTGGGCCTGGTCTTGAGGTTCAGTACATTGGCTGTTAAAAAAGCCACCCATGGATGGGCCTGGTGACACATACAACTCAGGCTCCTCACAACTTAAGTTGAATTGGGTGTAGACAGGAACCATAGCAGTTGTACTCCCTTGATCAGCAGTCTGATCTTGGAGTTGATCCTGGTACTGCTCCTCAACAATATCAAACTTATCTTCACTTGTAAACTATTTTAAACAAAAAAATATAAATTCTATCAAAAATAGAAAAGATAAGTATTTCTGTTGCAACTAAACCAATGAGAGTCCAGTATTTGAATTGGGGAAGATAGCAGTCCAATAGAAAGGACAAGGATGAATAGAATAAGGTATTGTTTATTGTAGAATAATGTGATTAATATACTATACGGGGGAAAGCCACAAGGCCACAAGGGGATGGCATAGTGGGATGTTCTATGTAAGGTTCAAAGCCAAGGAATAACTTGTGCAGGGATCAGCAGGTTAAATTGGTAGCGCTCCTAATTAGGAGGAAGTGACTGCAATTTGATATTGCCATCAGATTGATTCATGTTGTTAGATACGTCAAGGGGCAACTCATCAAGCGCCCCCTGTGTATTGTAAGATATGTTGGCAGGCAAGTCTGGAAACTTGGTTACAATATTTCCAGATAATTAATTTTATTTATATATCTGCTACTTTTTGAGACATGCTCTCAGACATAAATGGCTAAATTTAGAAGCACATACATTGAAAATAATTATGTAGTTCACTGAATAGATTTTGGTGGATTCACTCCTGAAATTCACTATTTCCAATTTGAGTCCCAAGAATAAATAAGTTATCAAAAAATTGTGTTGTGTTTGAAAATATCAATTTTATGGCTGAACTAATTTTTTTCTCTGATTGCATCATTTTTGTACATTATTACTACCACAGTTGATGTAGATTGCTTCATAATGTGACTGGTTTACTTTTGTTTGCTGCCTCATTTTTGGGTTTCTGTATTTGATTTTGATATGTGATTGATTATTTTTGTAATCTGGACCAATACAAATGGACCTTTTATTGAGCAAATTGACCTTCAACTGGAACCAGTTGATATTTTTAAGTAACTGAACCTATTTTTACTAAACTGATTCATTTTTATCTCAAAAGGCTATAAAAATAGTAACTGGTAATAAAACCATTTTTACTGGAGGGGATAAAATTGAAGCACACAGATCAAAAGTGAGTAAATTAAAGTGTTTAAATCAATGAGCAATAAGAACTTGATATTCTTTAAGCTTTACCTATTCCACCTCTCCTTCCTTCCTCAAAATGTTTAAAAAAATCTTCATTGTCAGGAGAGTGGATCATATAACAATGTATATTATAGCTTTAATAATTAAGTAATGTACTTTATAGTACTTTAGTGGTAATCTCCTATAAAATTTTATTATTAAAATAATATCACTATTCATTTAAAGTAACTAAAATTATATGCCTGTATTTTGTAGAAAATATTATTTATTTTTCTTATACTAAAGTATTTTTATAGTTTTACATAAGTTAAAATGAAATTAAAATTTATCAAAAGAATATTGTTTATAAAGCATTTTTTGGTTAGTTTTACACTCTATATTTTATTGAATAAAGGGCATATAAATTCTAGAGTTATTTTTGCTTTTAAAAATTAAAAATGTTTTCTTTTAAAAAGCAGCTAATTTGAGCACTTTTCTGTTGAATATCTTGTCATTTTTATGGTATAAATAAACTCCTTGTGGTCTAAAGTCTAATAGAAGCTTTAAAGAATATCTTTTTATATCAAAGAGTGTATGGTTTTTGTCTTCAAAGTTAACTTCTCAAAAGTGAATTTTTGAACTTCAACCTTTATTTTTTTGATTTTCGCACTCTACATGATTGTCTGGGATATAGCTTGGGAGGCTGGCCTGTCATTTTCATAGGTCACAGGAGCTGCAGCTTTTTCAGGCAGAGCCCACCATAAGATAGGAGCTAACTTAAAGAGATGCAAGGATTTTCCCACCCAGGACCACAGGCTGACAGCTGGAATTATAGTGTTAATCACCCCAGAGAGGGTGATATACACAATTTCAAACATCTTATTTGGGTGGTCTAGGGGAAGTTCAGGTGCAGGTGCAGGCATTGGCTTTGGGGTAATTGGAGGTTCAATATCCAGTTGATATGCAGACAGCAGGCTGTACTTGTCTCTGAATAGGCAGGGCTTGGTGTATTGCCAAGGGCCTTGTCTGTTGTAGCTTACTTGCAAATTTGACTGGGCCAATGGATATAGTTCAAAGACTTTTTCTGGGGTATAGTCTTTATACTCAGGCTTTAATGGATACTCTGTGAAATTAACAGGGTCAAAAGAAATACCAGGAGAACAGAAATCTGTGGGCAAAGTGGCAGGAGGACCAGAGGATCTTGTACTAATTTGATATATGGCAAAGGGAAAAAATGCAGTAGCTATGTAAGCCAATATGATATAGCCTTTATTTGAAAATGGCAATATAGTCTGAGCACGGGGTCTATGGGTCTATACAGTACCCCACCGCCAAACTTTACAGTTTTAAAGTGAGGATCCTCATAGATTCAGGAAATATGAGGTCAGGTGGCCAGGACACCCGGGTTTGGAAGCGTCAAAAAGGCTCTGCTGGGCGTTTGCTTGTTAGTCAAAACTTTAGAATAGATCACTCAATTCTTCTGTTCTCAAGGTGTAGTCATGGGAGCAGGCTTCTAGCCCACATTTTTTTCCGGTGATGGATCTTGATTGGCTACTAGTGTAGACTTCAAATTCATGAAGCTAATGGTAGTGTTGCAACCAAGTTTCCAGCCTCACCTGCTAATGTATCTTACAATACACAGGGGGCGCTCAATGAGCCGCCCCTTGACGTATCTAATGTTATGGGTTAATCTGATGGCAGCATCAAATGGCGGGTACTTCATCCTAATTGGGAGCGTTGCCAATTTGACCTGCTGATACCCGCACAAGTTATTCCTTGGCTCCAAACCCTACATGGAACTTCCCACTATGCCACCCCCTTGTGGCCTTGTGGCTTCCCCATATAGTATATTAATCACAATATTCTACAATAAACAATACCTTATTCTTATTATTCTGCCCTTTCCTATTGGACTGTTGTCTTCCCCAATTCCAAGTACTGAACTCTCATTGGTTCAGTTGCAACAGTGGTAGCAGAAGTAGGTTTACGACCTATTGTAAAAACAAAATCCCCCCAAGAAAGGACAGAGTATGGGCCGCATGGCTACTCCACAACAAGATATGTTCCTTCCAATCCCCAAGGGGGACATCCCCAAAGGTTATGTCATCTATCAAGATCAGCTAGTTCTTACCAGTGTATACAATTGGCTCCGCCTTGGGCAGTGTGACGCTAGTGTCACCCTGCCACAGTTGGACCTGTCTCAACGTATGCTCAACCTCCAACTAGAGTCCTTCACTGGCGGTGTCAAAGGAGCTGACATTGTCAGTTGGCTCCAGTCCACCAAAACGCGCCTTTGTATCTGTCAGGTCCCTGAGTCCATGTGGGTTGCCACTGCATCTGGCCACCTTACAGGGCCCGCCGTTGTGTGGTTCACCAACTGGACCAGCCAGGAATTTGACGTCACCTGGGCAACATTTTGAGACGCCACCAAGTCCTGATATAGTGAAACCTTCTCTCCCATCATCTTGGGGACTCCCCTCTTAGCCATCAAGCAGACTGGTTCCATCCCTGAGTATCTCGCTGTGTGGCAACAAGCCCTTGCTGCCGCCCCCAAAGCAGTGACCAATGGGAATGCCATGTTGCTCACCCTTATTGTTAATGGGTTAAAACCCCATATCTGCAAGTGGGTCCCCGTTGGCTGCTGCACCTCTATTGACGACTGCTATAAAGCCATTGTAGAGGCCAATAACCAGGCTTTGATGGGCTTCTGCTGCACCAACAATGCTCCACCCCAACCATGTCCTGCACCTAACAATGGCCAAGGTCAAGTGGGCCGTTGCCAACCTTGTCAACAAGAAAGTGCAACTAAACACCCCCGCAAGGGGGAGCTCCAGCTAGCACTAATTGAGGACCAGGGAAAAGCCTGGGGTTTGTAACAACAAGAGGCCTTACAACCCTGACCAAACCGTCCTCTCAGCCCTTGCCTGCAAATAACTCCTGTGACTACAATCTTCACGAGGTTGAAACTCTGGACGTCTTTCAGGTCCATAGTGATGACCCTGTGTTGCAAGCCGCGCACTCCTCAAAAAAAGTAACACACTTGTCCTATCCCTTCTGTTTCCGTGGAAACACCCACAAGCTACTGGTAGATACCAAGGCCAATCACACCATGATAGATCAAGTGTTTGCTGACTCCCAGCAATTAAATTGAGTACCCAGCAGATTCAAAGTAGTGCATTTAGCTGATTCCCGCAGAATTGCCATCACCCACAAGACAGTGCCCTTCTCCGTAAGGATGGGAAACGTCCAGGTTAAGCTCTCTGGGCCAATCATGGCAGACCTCAGCCATGACATAATTGCTGGCCTCAATTGGCTCCGGCATAACTGCCCCTACATTGACTGGGATACCTCTGTCATCACCCTCAATAGAAACGGGGTGGGGTTCCAGATCTACCCCATGGAAATGAACAAGCTACTACATGACACTGTGTTTGTCAGAATGACAGAAACAGGCTCATATGATTTCAAGGGGGGAAGACTAGACTTCAATCAATGTTTAGTTGAGGTTATCTGTGCAGAACCACCTGCAGTCCCTCCCTTGTCAACATCACCACCACCAGCGCTAGCTGCACTCCTTGAGGAGTACAAGGACGTATTCAGTGAAACACTCAAACAACTACCTCTTCCTGGGAGATCCAGCACACTTTACACCTTCAAGGATTGTTACCTAAAGCACAATCATTATACTGTCTCACACCAAAGGAAGATGAAACCCTCCGCCAGCACCTTGTGGACGCGCTTGATAAGGGCTTCATTTGCCCCTTGCTCTCTCCATACGGGGCGGCAGTCTTCTTTGTAGCCAAGAAGGATAGGTCCCTTTGCCTGGTCACAGACTACTGCGCCCTAAATGAGGTGACAGTTAAAAATAAATACCCCCTGCTGAGATTGACAACCTGTTTGATACACTTGCAGGTGCAAAGGTCTTTAGCAAGATCAATCTCACTGTGGGGTACAACCAGGTCCGCATTGCACCAGGGGATGAGGCAAAAACTGCCTTCTGCACACGCTACGGGTTGTTTGAGTGTTGTGTCATGAACTTTGGAATGACCAATGCTCCCTCCACCTTTGCCATGTTGATGAACAAAGCCTTTGAGAAATTGATTGGGAAGTGTGTGGTGGTGTACCTTGACAACATTATTGTCTTCAGTCAAGATCAAACCACGCACCTCCAACACCTCTGTGCTGTCCTCAACACCCTTTGGGAAAACCAGCTAAAAGCTAAACCCTCCAAATGTGAGTTTCTCAAGTCAGAGTTGTTATTCCTTGGGCACACCATCTCTGCCAAGGGATAAACCTGAACCTGCCAAAATCAAGGCAATCACTAGCATGCCGCCCCCACTGATGTGGGCCAGGTGCGGAAATTCTTGGGCATGGTTGCCTATGTATGCAAATTCATCCCCAATTGTAGGGAACTAATTGCACCTCTCACTGAGCTCCTCAATACCAAACAGCGCTTCCATTGGACCCCTGCCAGAGATCAAGCCTTCAAGACGTTGAAGCAAAGGCTCACAACAGCACTAGTACTGCAGTTTCCCAACCAAAACCAACAGTACAAACTCGAGACTGACGCCTCTGACAGGGCCATAGGGGGCGTGCTAAGGGTAGAAACTGACAATGGCATCTTCCTCCCCGTAGCATATGAATCCAGGAAGCTCACTGACTTGGAACAATGTTATCCCATCCACAACAAAGAGCTGGCAGCCATTGTACACTGTGTTGAGAAGTGGCGCTGCTACTTGGAAGGTGTGACCTTCCCACCCCGCGTTCTGACGGACCACAAGTCACTCCAATACTTCAACATGCAGTCTCATTTGACACGTTGCCAAGCAGGATGGGTTGAGAGTCTATCCCCCTATCAGTTATGCATCAAATATAAGCCTGGAAAGGAACTTGTCACAGCCAACGCTCTTTCACAACTCTATGTAGCGTCCATCACTGGGGACAACAGTTTGGACCCAGATTGGCCCATGCTCTACCTGCACCCTGAGGCAACCCGCTACAAGGGCCTTAACTTGGTCACCATCTACAAGCTGAAGGACAACAAAAGTCAGTTCACCACCAATGCTGGTAACGTCTGCCGCCGGGCAGAGACAGGTGAGAAGATGCCTTACATTCTCACCCACAATGAGGGGACACCATCTTGCACTACCACCAAACCTTGGGTCACATCAGAGGGCGTAACCTCTTTGAGATTATGAAACAAAAGGTTTAGTGGCCGCGCATGCGTCAAGACATCTTGGACTTCCTTGAGACATGTGTGTTGTGTGAAAAGAATACATCCAAACCTGCAACTCCCAAGTCTGTCCTACCCATCAAGGCTATGGAACCCTTCAAACAGTGGGCCCTCAACATTGTGGGGCCGCTTCCCGAAGACAGACTGGGTAAGAAGTATATTATCACCGCTATCAACTACTTCACTTGTTGGCCAGTGGCCTGGGCAACAGCCAACCACACTGCCACCACCGTTACCCGCTTTATTGATAAAGAGATTGTGGCTCGCTTTGGGCAACCCAAGCGTCTCATCACAGATGGCGGGCCCAAACTTGTTGGACACATTGTGAAGGCATACTGCATCAAGAACGCGCTCCAGCATATAGTCATGACCCACTACCATCCGCAAGCCAACGGACACATGGAAAAACTAAATGGCTCCCTGGTTCAACTGATTGCCAAGCTCTCACAAGAGCACCCTAACACTGCGTGGACTGAACATCTTCCCACCGCCCTACTGATCCTGCAAGCAAGAATTAACCAGGGCACTGGGTTCAGCCCTAGCACCCTGGCCTTTGGAACACCTGACAGTCAGACAGGGGTTGAACAGGGGAAACTATGGTCCAAGGTTCCCAACAAGCCCCCCTAGTTCCAACTCCCTCCCTAGACCAATGGTGTGCCAAAGCCTGAGAGATCAAACACAAACAGATTGCAGGAGGGACAAAACACCTCAAAGCTAGATACGCCATAGGTGACCCCGTCTACACCCTCAATCCCAATTCTGCCAAATTAGAACCCAACCACCTAGGGCCCTTCAAGGTAGCTGCCATCTATGACAATCACACCTACCAACTTGAGGATGCCCAGGGGAACACCAAGAAACTTCACCACAATTGCTTGCACCCCTGCTGTGCCATCCCCACACAAAGATTATTCGTGCGGACCTTCCCAGACCTTCCGCAGACTCCAGTCTTGGTGTCTGACGACAAGCAGGTGGCAAGGGGGGTGTTGCAACCAAGTTTCCAGCCTCACCTGCTAATGTATCTTATAATACACAGGGGGCGCTCAATGAGCCGCCCCTTGACGTATCTAACGTTATGGATTAATCTGATGGCAGCATCAAATGGCGGGTACTTCATCCTAATTGGAAGTGTTGCCCATTCAACCTGCTGATCCCTGCACAAGTTATTCCTTGGCTTTGAACCTTACATAGAACATCCCACTATGCCACCCCCTTGTGGCCTTGTGGCTTTCCCCGTATAGTATATTAATCACATTATTCTACAATAAACAATACCTTATTCTATTCATCCTTGTCCTTTCCTATTGGACTGTTGTCTTCCCCAATTCCAAGTACTGAACTCTCATTGGTTCAGTTGCAACAGTAGGAATTTCTTTGCCTCCATTAGGCAATTTGTTTGATCTTTTGTTTTGCGCTGCTGTTCCCAAGGTTTGGCTGATATTATCATCTAGAGTATCATGCTTGGTCTCAGCTCAAGGGGGCTTGATCCCAAGACAATGCAGGCAGCCAGCCCATTGGTCCTCAGGGCTGGCAGCCCACGGGGAATCAGGCCCAGGGTTTGAATCCCGCCCTTGGGCCCAAGTTTTAAGGGGAAGAAAAATGACAATCCTGACAATAATGTTTCAATTTTTGCCCTTTTGGGGGGGTCTCATTTTTGATTTCTGCAATTATGAACTAAAATATTTTATCCTAAAAACTTGCCTGTCAAGTAAAGATAGCCCCAAGACTCAATCCAGATGACTCACTAGTATCAAACCTTGAATTCTCCAAACAATCCAGATCTTCCCAAAACCATATAATGTATATGATTTAATGTTAGGAATATTACTGGTACCAAAGACTCCCAGGTTGCCCTGCTCACAATATGAAAAATGCACCCAAGAATCACATTTATAACTCCAGTTTCAACAGAATATTCCCACACTAAATGAAAGAGTCATTTTAATGGAGAAAAAGGCCAAACAGATTTTAATAAAGAAAAAACAATTCAAAGGTACCCACAAGTTCCTCAACTGCCAGCCTGTCAGCCACCCACAGCCCAGCCAGTTGCCAGTTGCCAGCTCCCCACCCACTGGCCCAAAGCAGACAACTCCTTGGGAATTGGATTCCAAATCAACCATTTAAACCAGGGGCCTCAATCCAAGTTCCTAGGTGCAAACCCAGGCCAAACCACTCCTAAAAAGGGTACAACACGCCATTTCAAAAACGGCATCTCAAATTTAATTTGAGATGGCGTTTTTTGCGTTAGTGATTTTGAATCACAAAAAAATAAAATAAACAATAAAATAGTTAAAATTTACATATAATTTTATAATACAGCATCTTGAATTTACGCCATCTCAATTCCGTCACTTCAAGTCAGATTAATTAAATCTTATTTTGCTAACTTTATTTACATATGCAAACACTTAGTTTGGGGCGTGTTTACGCCATTTCAACTTTACGTCATTTTGAATTACGCCATTTACCTTAAACTAAAATAAGCTTATACCTGAACTAAAATAAAGCCTGTGGTATAGTGCCAGAAGATGTTCCTATAGTATTAATCTAAGACACTTATAATAAGAACAACCTAAATAGACGCCACTATGATAGTCCTTCTAGTGATTGTCATTGCTGGGTAAAAAAACCAGTTTTGTTATATGTAATTTATAACTTTATTATACATGGATATGTTGATAAGTTTTTCCAATAAAATATTTTAATAGTGATTTTAATATGGAAGGGGGTGATTACGCCATTTTGATTTACGTCACTTTAAATTCCACCGAGCTTCACATCACCCAATTGATTTGATGCGCACAATGGATAGGGGGAAATAAGGGGAAATTACCTATGACGCCAGGCTATGCTATATCAATTCCCCCACTGTGATTCTTGTTTTCCACTTTTCAAAAGTACAGTTTCACGTCAAAACCAATATTAATAAAAAATGTAATAAAACATATGAAACTTTGCAAATATATATTTTTTATCTCCTCTAAACAACTGGGTACTTTTTAACCCCAGTTGTATAAGCTAGTTTTTGAGAAATTCAAGTTTTCTCTTTGGCCCAGTTGAGGTAGCTCCACCGTAAATTTGTTAATTTAATATAAAAATGGTCAAAAACACTATGTTTTTGAGCTACGGCACCTCAATTATGTCACTTTGAAAACAGCATCTTGAGAGCAAGTTTTCAGTCAAGACTCAAAGTTTTGCCTACTTGCGTTACTAATAAAAAAAATTATTTTTTCAAAATAAAAACATTGAAATTTTGATAGTATATATTATTTTATCTCCTCTACAATTCTATGTAAAAAATTGATACTTTTATATTAAAAAAATCTCATTTTTCTCTTTAAAAACATCCCCTGAATTGCTCATGTTTTTAAACTATTTCACTTTTAGATGCCTCCCAAGTCAATTACCAAAGCTGCGTCCAAGGCCTCCAAGGCCTCAAAGTTCAAGATCACTCCTCCAAAGACCAAGAAGGCCAAAAATACCCCTAAAAAGCAGCCTGCTAAGGGTAAAGCTCCTCCCAAGACACCTAAGCCCTCACCAGAGCCTGAGGAAACAAGCCCAACCCCCTCCCCATTCTCCTTTTGTTTACTCCCTGTCAGACCCTCAAGAGAAGTTGTTCAACTTCAATTGTCATTCTACCTCACTTCAGAGCCTGAGCCTGGTGCTCCTGAAGATGAGCCAATTGAGCTCTGGGATCTTAACTCAATCAATAATATATGCAACAGAAATGGCACATTTGCTGTGCCCGCCACATACCCTGTCAGCTATCCAATTATGACAAAGAAAGGGGGTGCTGGCTTTGTCCGCAAGGACTACAGCTTCAGCTGCAACAACAAGAAAAAGTCCATCTGTCAGCATCACTTCAAATGTGATAATGTTGGCTGTCCAGCTAGACTTACCACCTATGGGTTCACTTGATTCAAAGCCCTGACTATTGGGCATGACTGTGACAAGCCTTTCAATTCTCTGTATCAACTGATCCGCTGGTTTCTTTGCTAGGCCATACCAACCACCAAAGACCAAAATGCAATTGAGGTTGTAAACAATGCGCTCATTAATCTAAATGATACCCAACTGGCAACTGTTGGTGGCGCCTCAAAACTACAGAGATATCTCACTGATCAGAGATATGCTCTGAGCACTGAAGGCATCAGTGCTACATCAATTGACCAGTTGGTTTTAACTGAAGAGCAAAAGCTTTCACAGCATGAAGAGAGATTCCTCCTTCACAATGATGGGCAACATGCCCCAGAGAGGATCATCTGCTTTGCTACCTCCCAGGATCTTTTCAACCTTTTAAAATGCAAGACCTGGCTTGCAGATGGAACATTCTCAACCTGCCCAAAGCTCTTTAGCCAGCTTTGGAATATCCATGGACAGTTTGGCAATCTAGTTCTTCCCCTGGTCTTCTTTTTCCTCCCAAATAAGAAGCGGGAAACTTATGTCTGGGATCTAACAATATTAAAGGCCAAGTTGGATGAGATTCTCCCAACTATTGAAGAAGAGCCAAAGGAGACTAGAGGGCGCAATAAAAAGGCCCAGTCAGAGGAAGCCACCCCAATCAAGAAAAAGCCTGAAAGCCTTCCATACCATGAATACCTGGTAGTAGATTTTGAGCAGGCTCAGTCCAATGCTTTTATTAGAGTCTTCAAGAGCTCCCCTCAGGGATGCTACTTTCACTTTTGGCAGGCACTCTGCCATTGCCTCCAAAAGTGCTCTGCACTTCATGAGCTGGTCTACACTGAAGGCACAAAGGAAGCAAAGGACGTGTTCAACTGCTTTGCTTCCCTTGCCCTTGTGTGGAAGGAGGAGACAAATGCCTTCTACAACGCCCTCCTCCGCCATCCCTACATTATTGTCAACCAGGCAGCCTTTGCACCCTTTATTGAGTATTTTGAAACTCAATGGGTTGGTATTTTTCAGGAAGCACGCCGCATTAGAAAAGGCAGGGACTCAATCACATGGAACTGCTTTAAGCAGGTAAAGGATGGCCTAATCAAGACCACCTCTTCTCTTGAAGGGGGGCATAGTCAATTTGTCACAATGGTACAGGGCAGAAGCCCAAGTTCAACAAAATCATGGTCCATCTCAAGACTCAACAAGCCATCTCTGCCCACCTCTTTAAAACAGACATGAAGACTAAGGATGCTCCCCCCAAGCAAACCAAAGCGGTGAAAAAGTATACAGAGATTAGCAAGGTGGTCCTTGCATACTATCCCAAAGATAGTATGCTTGAGCATCTCCAAGCTATCACAGTTGCTCTTTAAATCAATGTATGATCCTTCCTTAATAAAAGTCTTCTTTATCTTCTCTCTTCTTTCCTTTACTTTTATCATTATTTTAGTTTTTTTGGTATTTGGTACAATTGTGTGCTTATTTTAAAGTATAGTTTATAGTTAAAATAGATGAAAATGGTTGTTTTTGAGTATATTTTAACTTTTGGGCTTTACACAACTATGTTGCTACTAATCAACCCCATTTTTTATTGAAGATTTGGAATCCTGAGGCTTTTTTAAGCCTAGAAATTTTTTTTAAATTTTTTTTGGAATTTTTTGGGTAGTTTTTGGAGTTTAGAAAATCTAAAATTTTAAAACCGTTTTTTTCTTAGTCAAAATGCCATAAATCAAAATGGCGTTTTTACTAGTAAATTGAGATAGCAGAAATTTGAGATGCCGTTTTTGAAATGGCATGTCCTACCTAAAAAATACCCAGGAATTGATCTGGGTCCAATCATTATCTTAAATATGCTGAGCTAACCATTTTTCAGCAGCTAGAATGCTGGGGCAGGAAGATATTATGTCAATTATTTTTCTGTCAACTGATTATCAGTCAAATTTTATCCATTTATATATTTTTTGATATTTAAATTTTTACCTGGTCAATAAATCAAAATTTTAAACATAATTTATTTAAAATAAAGGCTATGATTCACACAACTAATTATTTTTACTTTTAATTTTGTATTGATAAGAGAATTAATTTTAGATATTTATCTTTTTAAAAGCCAATTAAATTAAATTAAATTTAACTGCCAGAAAATAAAATAAAAATATTAAAGCTTTCAAGGAATAATTTCTATTGAATAGAATTTCTTTATTTTGATTTTTTATCATTATAAAGTTAGAAAATTTACATATGAGGGAAATTATAGTTGGATCAAATTTGCCTGAAAATCAGTTGACAGAAAAATAAATGACAGAATATCTTCCTGCACCAGAATGCCTACATCATCAGAAGAATAATGCAGAACAAGAAGTTGGCCTATATTCACTTTCCAACCCCCAAAAGTCACTATCTAGACTTTTGGGGTGCCCAATCCATTTTTTTTACTCCCACTTACAAAATTTTGCGCCATGGGATACACTATAACTAAAGTACCCACTCTCAATAATAGTTTGTGCTATCATTGAGAATTTTACCCTCAATTAAAATATCATATAAATCAATCTCTTATTTGCAAACTAAGAGCAGGAAGCTACTAAGCTTTAGTTATCCTAATCCAGAAAAGATGAATCATCATATTTTCTCAGCTGTGTTAACAGTCTGCCTTGGGATTGGGGGATACCAACAGAAGTCTCTAGTGTTTGGGCTCACATCACAAGGAGCCAAAATAATGCATTATGAAGAGCCATCACATCTTAAATCTTTGTACATTACCTAATGGCCTCCCCTGGTGTTGCCTTGGTTCACCACATCCATGGCAGTTTACACTTCCATATATTATGTCCTGTCATACTTTGCAGAAACTTTTGGTTGCTACAACACACATGCCAAGGTCATCAAGTGATTGATGACTGTCTATCCCTGTGTAATTTCTCTTACATGGTTCTAGTTCTCTAACTTGATGCCATATCTAATTCACCTAGTACCAACCAGCCTTGGGTATTACATGATTTAAATAGAAACTATGTGGCTTGATATATAACTATATAACACGCTTCTTCTATCAAATGAAGATATTGCTATATTGTTTAATTTTACTCTTTATTTTTTATTATACACTTCCCATAATTATATAAAAAACACTTGTATGTAACTTTTGTCAGTAAAAAGGATTAAAGTATTAGGCCCAGATATAAAAGACCTTATTGTTGTCCAAAAAACTATGTACCTTGTTTTTTCACATTAATAATAAAAGATATCTTATTTTTATTCATTATAATTCTAAAAAATTCTATAATTTAAAGATTTTTTAATGCCCTTGGTGATATGAGATGAATAAAAATAAAGTTTTTATCCTCACCTTCTACTTAAAACAAGACTTTTTTATTTGAAAAATGTTGGAATTGTAGGCTTATTTTTATATTAAATCCACTTAAATATATCAGAGCATGACACAATCAACCTATGTTGCCTTTTTCCTGAAAGAAATATATCATAATAAGAGATTTTATAAGAGTTAAACCCACATGGTGGATTCCTAAAAAGGTGTGAAGCAAGATTGAGAATTGCTTAGAAGTTGAAAACTACAGAATGTCTTGATGACTTAGTTAGACTTGTCAATGTTATAAAATTCATATATTCTATGTAACAGGATACCATAGAAAAATCATTAGAAAAAAGCTTAAATTGTTACTTTATTAAACTGAAATATTATCTGTCAAATGCTACAGTCTTTCCAGGGATAACTAAGAGTTTTTTTTGGAATTCATGTAATGGTACCAAGTACTGTGGGTGGGCACTATTTAACACAGGTAGCAGGGCCACCAGGCCAGAAAGTAGGACCCACTACAAGATAGAATCCAACTTGATAATATAAGATAGAGGTCAAGCAACAAAGAGCCAAGGGCCTGAATTGGGGAACATTGGATTTGCCAAACCTATCAGAGTAATATAGAATACTCCAAAAACCTGGGTGAAAGTGGTCTCAGAGGCAACAACAAAATATTGCAGGTGGTTAGGCTGCAGGTCAGGAGAGGACTTTTTTGATACTAGCTAGGCAGGCAGGCAAATAGTTATACTTATCATGGAAGAGTCTGGACACCATGGTATACAAAGTATTTTTTTGATTTTAGGTTTCTGGTTCTCTAATTCTTGCCAAGGGATTGGCAATCATATATTTTCTAGGGTGAATTTGTAATAGGCTGGGTTTGGTGTGTACTAGGTAAAATGATGAGACCAAAGGGTGCTTTTACTGGAAAAAATAATACAGGCTGAGTGTCAGGCATCCACCCACTTGGAAGTAAGCTTCCAAGATGATAAATGATAGCAGAAGAATTTAGACTGGTCACCAAGGAACCCACAGGAAGGGATACTATTCAAAGGTGGAACAGCTTCCCAACCAAAGAATAATGGCCCAGGAGAGAGTTGAACTAACCTAAGAAGAATTACACTCCCAGATAGCTCAGGAGGAATGTGGAAGCCAACAAATGGAAAACCTTGGGATTAGCAAGCTTTGTCAAAGATGGGAACACCTGAGGTTTTCCCTTAATAGTTGGGTTGTGCAACAGAGAAGTAGCTGTATATCACACTCCTGGAATCACACAGCGCCAGGACTTTTCTAAATACAGGGTGGAGAGGAGGAACAAGAATCAGCTCTGGTCCCCAGCAAAACACTGTCCCTGAAGGCCTGCCATGAAATAACCCACAAGACCCATTTATACCCAGGTGAATTCCAGAAGGAAGTCTTGGGTAATCTCATGGCTGCAAATGTGGAAGTGACAAAGGGTAAATATCAATGGGTGAGTGAAGACTTTATTGATTGAAAAATTCATAAAATATAGCTTACCAGCTTTATATAGTCTGGTAGCAAAAAAATAGGTTGGAGAATGATATAAAGGGGATGAGGATATTTGGAGATGCCTCTGGAGAAATTGGGTAATTGGAAACTTAAAAACTGAGGATCTAACTTAATTTCCTCATGGTTATGTTTTCAAAAAAACATATTTACTTAAATATACCCTGATTTTTCCCCAACTGACAAGCCAATCCTGGGGAGTTTACACTGCTTGCCCCACAGAATCTGGGGACAAGGAACTGAAACCAACAGCAGAAACAGAGGGAAACAGACTAGGAAACCCAGAGCCAGCGTCAAAAGAACTGTATATGGAATCTACAGTTGTTAAATTACAATTTGAAGTCAACTCTGGAACGGCTGATTGGCTGTGTTAGTAATTTTGACCTAGCAATGATGACAATTATGACAGAATACACATATTAGGATTTCAGCAGCCAACTCCATAAACTAGCAGTATAAAAATCAATGATGCCAATTATGATGGATCCTTCAGATATGAATTACAGCAGCCAAACACCATACATTGGTAGTATAAAATACATGTATATTGGACTAGCAGTAGTCAAATGACTTGCACCACAACACCAGCCAATGATAAGCGCTGCCGCGGTGCTTAGCTAGTACATGATTTGCCGCTGCGCCAATTGGAAAAGCTACAGGTGCTGTGGCGCCGCTTAATAATCAAATCAGGTACTAACCTAATTATACGTCTGGCGCTGCCACACAAACTGTAAATTATTGCAAGTGCCATGGTGCTGCCTTATTTTCACATCAAGCGCCAAGGCACTGTGTTTGATTCCACATAATCTTGAATTTACATATTAATTATATTATTAAGCATTTAACCTGAAGTATGTTCAGGATAGTAGGAAGTGATCCTGAAGCAACTAAACTATTCCACACCATCAAGGGCCACCTGTGCTGGGTGAAGATGAAAATATTCTATTGGTTGATGTGCAATAAGCACAAACCTAGATTACTAATTACCCAAATTAGGGGCATTTTAGAATGTCCTAGAAGACATTTCTAGCATCACAGGGATTAACCTTTGAGAATGTATAAGAAGAATTAATCAATTACAATAAAATCATCTTTAATCTGTTTGACTCTTATCTTAATCTTTAAGTACTTCTGCATGATCAGAAGCCATTCCTTGACAATAATCATGTTTTCATTTGACCCTGGCTCTTCTGATACAATACTATTCATATCCTCACATATGACTGTATTCAATAAAATGCCCTGTGCCCTATAATATCAAATATTTGTGGCGCTGTAATGCAAAAAGCGCAACAGGCTGGAACCCAACTAAAAGGTAATGATTGTCTGGCTTAAGATTTATGCTAACCTCTCTTTGTAGGCAACTGATTAAGTGCAGAAAAGCTTTGTGTTCAATACCTGTACCTGGAATGGTTGGATTAACTGGGTCTTGATTAATTGATAATATTGGACAAGTACTACACATTAATCCTCTATCTCTAGGTAAAATAGGGGTTTCCAATGAAACAAGGTCAGAACAACCCTCTGTAATTGTTCCACTGACTGATTTTTGGAAGGAATATTAATAAGAGGATTCCTGACACTGAGGGGGTGCAGGATTGACAGAAGGACTGGTGGGGGTCTGGGTGTCATGGTAGGTTCCATCATGCCGGGTATTATCCACCCAAGCAAGAAGGCTCAAAAAGCTGTAAAACCTTTATCAAAATTGACCAAGTTAATGGATTTAAATCAAACAGTCAATTGGAAATGGGTTATGGCTGCTCCAGTCTGTCAGCTAAAACTGGTTCCCCTTTTCAAATTGACATTGATAAATTGGCGTAATATGAGGGTCACCCAATATTAGCTTGTTAATTAGCATGGTTGTCAGAAACTAGTCACACAAGGGTTCTTTGCAACCTGGACCAGATACTTACTTGACAATGTGGAAGGAATAGGAGGTCAAGACTCAGGTGGTATTGCTTAGTCAATTTTTCTGATATATATTGAATAATTTTCACTGTTTCAACTCTAAGAGTTGAGTCCTCCTAAATTCACTCAATAAAAACCATTTATCCCAAGTTCTAATTTCCATTTTAAAAAAATGCATCCTGTGATTGGGTTGTTGAGGTATATTCTGTACAATCTAATTCTGAGCCAAATCATTTCTAGAAGATGGGGTCCTGTAGTTGGAACTTTGTCGTTGGTGCTGCCCAATGTCAATTTCATGCCAGCCAATCTTGGAGCTCCCCCCATTCTGGAAACTGAGAATTGTGCTACTTCCCAATGCCCAGAATTTTACGCTGAAGATGCATTGATGCTTTCTCAGGTCATTTATCTTGGACTACTTTGGTTAGGACTAATTGTTCTACTTAATCCTGGAGTTACAATTGGAAATTTCACAAAAAATATCAGAAGTTGCGTTAGTGATTAATCATTAATTCTATGTGGATTTGGGTGGTGATTTCCCATCACTTAGAAATGGCTTCATACTATCCTGTGATTTCTGTCACACTGGGAGCCTATAAAATTGTGTATAGATGGTAGCAAACTAGAACTAGATAACCTGCAAATTGGGCAACTGCCAGAATTAACTCATTCCACAAGTTGATTTACTATATGTTGACAATCAGAATTAAAAATACTTTAATTTTGACAGCATTAGAAAGTCAGAATTAAGTTTTTACTCATTCAGACTACTAAATGTTGACACTTTTTTAATAAGCAGAAACCTGTTTTTTGAACATTTTACTTAATAAAAATTAAGCCATAAAATACTTTTTAGGGTAATATGATCATCTAAAATCCAAAAATAAAATAAAAAATAATGCAAAATAATTTAAAAAATATAATAAAATACACTTCAAAAATAATTCATTATGAAATTAGCTATCTTTACTATAAAATATTTTTCCCACTTATTAAAATAAAATAAAAAAGGTACTACATAAAAATTTAGAAATTATAGGAAAATAAAATAATCAGAAACAGTAATATAAATTTTTTCTATATTGAAAACTACAAAAAACATATAATTTACAAGTAAAATAACAATATAGGCCATATAATAAAGCCTAAGGCATCAAGCTATCAATAGAAAATTAACCAATTTTATAAAAACAATATCATAAATTTTTAATGAGTTATTTAGACTAACTATTTATTTAAAAATATTTTACTTAACAAATAAAAACTATATACAAAATTAGATAATAATCAATAAATTCAATTAAAAGCTAGACTGTGATCCCCTGATTGCCATTAAGAACTGTGGCAATCTTCTTGATGTATTGCCCAATTTCTGAAAGCTTATATTTGGCCTTGACAACGTCCTTGATCTTCTCTTGGTATTGTTTCTCTTTGGTGGTTCTCTTCTTCTTGGATGGGCGGTTCTCAATATCTCTGATGGATGCAGCAGTCTTCCCCTGTTGGACTTTGAGGTGCTTGTAGAAGGTGTTGTATCTGGTTTTGATTCCAAAGGAGGAACTGATATGCTTATACCATCCCTCCAAATATAAATTAGTTTTCATCTCATCCTTAAGAACTCCCTGGTAGTATTTCCAGTTGGCTCTGGCTTTGGGCTTGCTCCAGCGCTTAGTGACCTTACGCCTAATCCACTGTGGTTTTTAATATTCAATGAAAGGATAGAAGACATCCTCATGTTTCTTGGCATATGAATCCTGGCATAGGAGGTCAAAGGCTTGTCCAATATTCTCTGGCTTTACAAATGCTAGTGCTACAAACTGCTGAATTAAGAACTTGCACTTTCCTGATGTATCTAGATGGTAGAGCTTGCTGAGCTCAAGTAGACCCTTTATTTGCCTGTTGACAGCCTGTCAATAATAAAAAAACACCCCTGGATTTCTCCATCAAAGGTGTTTATAAAAGGGTTATACTGGGAAGTTTCATAGTACATGATTATAGTTGAGGGGCCAAGTGCTTTATCATGAGCTTCTTTTTCTGAAGCATTGATGGCTTCATCCTTTTCATCATCAACTGGATTGGCTCTAGTGTTATGGCCAGGGGGACTCTTTTTATTACTGGGTAGGGCTTTGATACCCTCCTGAAGGATTTTAAAGGCCCTTGTGTAGATCTCTTCTGTTGCACCAGAAAGCAGAAAGTAGGTGTTGTGAAGTGATTGGTTGTAAACTAGCTGTCACTATACTCACGCATTGATCCATTAAGCTTGGTGAATCAAAGGACAATGGTACTCTTTCTCTGGATGTTAACTAGTCCAAAAAATCAACTAGGTTGTACTCTGAGTTCATATCAACTGATGATCATCCAATCATTAGTTTAATATTGGGCTAAGCAATAGAGGGAATTGGGCTGTAACTAGAGGATCCTGGCATTCTATGACTCTCATTAGTCCCCTCCCTTACTATATAACTCTCTCCTTGATTGATTAAATAAAGATCAAATTACATAAACTTATACTTATTATACACATCAGGATTAAATATTTATCTTAGCTTAATCTTTAGTAACACATAAGGTTGTATTTGAGCTAAGCGTTAGTAGCTATCAACTAACCAATAGCTGAAGTTACAAAATTTGGTCCTCACTCTATCATGCATCTGTCTGATGGTACTTTATGCCCTGCTGGGGACTTGTCTTTTGTGCAGGGAGGTGATGGAGATAATCTTTTCCATGCTTTCTTTTGCCACCTCCAGGACCACCCTGATGAGCTTTTCTTGGAGATCAATTGCCTTGCTGGAACAAGGGATGGTCTGCCTAACAAATTTGTGGCTTTTGGTCAGTTTATGACTGATGTACAGTATCCCTGTCAGATAGAGGATCAGTCCTCTCTGCACCTCAATGTCCCAGTGCCACTTGAGGTAGACAGAAACGCGGAGCCTACCTAGCAGCAGCTGGAGCAGGCCATTAGCAGCATGGACTGTAGTGCATACCAAAACGGGGAAGACATAAGAAGCTGGCTGTACTGCCATCTTATGGCACAACGGCTAAAGAGAAGTTCTGAACTTTACAGGGATAACTCCTAACCAGATTTGGTTGCAGATGAAAACAATCAAGAAAGCCAAATAGTATATCAATAGCTTTGCACACCCTACCATTTGCCACAACCAGATTCACTTGGGCTATCAACTGTTCCTTATCTCACATCAGAGAAACTTGATAAACAATCAGCAAGTCTTCCTCTGTTGCCTGTACAATGAACTCACAGGCTCTATGACCAACATCAGTCATCAACTAAACAGCTTGGCTGGTCACCAAAACTTCACTGTGAATTGGTAAGCACAGCTAGAGGAACGCCTGACAAACTACGTGGTCACAATGGTTGGCACTATGCTTAAACACAAAGGACTGGACAATAATTGGCTTGGAACAGTCACCCACCACCTAAAAGGGACAGAAGCTACTTTCCGCTATCTATGCAGCGAGGTCAAGTTGCTCTGCTGCTCTGTAAGAATGATTGAGGATGGGGCTTCTTCAGAAGGCAACAAGGAAGCCACTGCCATTGTCCAGTGGGACATGGAGGAGCTATCCAAACATATCAGTGAGATTGACAAGGGCCTTTGACAATCCCTTTCCAACTGCAGCCATTTCTACATGGAATTTTCCAAGTTTTCAAAACTGATTGACCACAACCACAACTGCACAGAAGAAAATCATGATAATCTGGAAAAACTAAGTAATAGTCATTGGGCTATGCAGGAAAAGAACAATGTGTTGTCCAACAAACAGGAATTGTGTATTGAGAAACTTGAAGACAAACTGCATGTAACAAATTTTATAATAAAATACCTGGCTTGAGAAGTACAATCACAAAGTAGCAATATTGTTCATCTACAAGGGCAAGTAGAGAAGTTACTTCAGGTGTATGCCAGCCAGACTGTGTTGGAACCAGGGCCACAGACAACTACAAGAAGAAGTCAAAATGTCTTGTCCACTGCCAGCCAGGCAATGTCAGAAGACTGGTGCTCCTTCCATAGCTATGAGAGCAATGAAGACAACATAGGCAAAACAATGAGGAAGGTCTACGTGGTGGAACCGGTACTGGATAGTAGCAAAACACCTCTTCCTGGGGCCGCCACTTCAACTTCCATGACAAGCAACAACACCAGAGATGCGGCTTCTGAAGCACAATTCCGCACCTCAAACCAGAGAAATACCTTACCTCTGCCCAGAAGAAGCTATAACTTTAGCACCTCTTCTGTGATCCTAAACTTTAAATCAACAAATCTTCCAAAGTTTGACAAAAAAGCTAATGTCCACATGTTCCTTTGTTTATACAATAACTCTATGTATGGGGCATATGGCACCATGAAGAACGTGGCCATCTTTAATTGCTTGGATTTGGAGACTCAAACAATAATAATGCCAAGACTTCCAGAACAAGGCTAGACCTATAAGAAAGTATCCAGGGCCCTTATTGCGGAGTTTGGTAGCACAGAAGCTCTATTTTGCCAAAAAAAGGATTTTACAGAAGGAAATATAAAGAAGGGGGAAAGCCTAATGGATTTCTCAGAGTGTTTTTATTTGGAAGCACAGACTCTAGTCTCTATGGGA
Source organism: Entomophthora muscae (assembly GCA_014839935.2). Lineage (NCBI taxonomy): Eukaryota > Fungi > Entomophthoromycota > Entomophthoromycetes > Entomophthorales > Entomophthoraceae > Entomophthora > Entomophthora muscae. Next base: position 67,586 of record QTSX02000890.1, read on the forward strand.
GCTGCTACTTTTGTTGACATAAAGGGAGCACTTCTTAACTATGTATGTCCCAATAGAGAGCTTTCCATTGCACTCAGATCAGGAATCTATGGTGCAAGAACAGTCCATGAACTTATGCGCCACTTGGGATCCTTTAAGGAGAAGTTTGAGGTTCCTTTCCTGGACAACAAGAAAGCCACCTCATTCTCTTCTAATGAATCCAAAGGCAAGACTTGGGAGAGGGACTTATTGAAGAGACCAACAACTGTGGCTACTCCCCCAATCAACAACATGGCAAACACCTGCACATGTTACAAGTGTGGGCAATTAGGACCTCTCTCTTGGGATTGCAAGCAACCCAAGGCCAATGTCTGTCACTTGGTCCAGGGAGAAAGCAAAGAAGACAAAGACAAGGACAGAGAAGAAGATGGCAAGGAGTCAAAAACTGCTAAGCAGTCAGGTTGAGGAGAAACCCCTGACTGCTAGTAGTAACCAACCCTCTCCACCTATTGACCCAGACCCTGACAGCCCTGTTTGTGACAAATGCCTGCTGGACCAAGAAGCCTGCCCCAAGAGATGCTTGCCTGATAAAGAAGAAATAAATGAAGACTTGCTCCATAGAGTTTTAGACGTCACCAGGGTCACAAGGAAGCAGGCAATTTGTACGGAAAGCCTGCCTTCCAGGGAAGCTGTTGATACTGTCTTGATTCCTTACGCTGAACAACTTTCCATGCCATACACTGAGGTCACTCACAAAAGTGACAGTGTCAAAAATTTGTCTCAACATTGAGGTTGTTACAAGTCTCTACAAACTTGGATACCTTAAAATCCCTTAAATCTGAGCTAACAACTGCGCTAGAGTCATTTCTTGCTCAGTTTAAAGGTTTAGATATTCATAAGGTTACCAAAATTACCTCTCCTCATTATGGAGAAGGACACAGCTGCACTTACATTGAACTAGTGGTTTATAAACTCCAGGTAAGAGCAATTCTGGACTCTGGAGCTCCTGGGAACATTGTATCAACCAGGCTAGTCAAGAAGCTGAAACTTGCGCCTGATTTGGACTACAACAAGGAATTTGGAACTGCAGGACCTGATAGACAAAGGCATTGGGAGCCTATTCATCTTTACCATTGTTTTTTGGTAAATTGGTGGTAACAACCCAGCAATAGTGCTGTGCAATGAAAGCTACAATGTTTTAATTGGAACAAGCTTCATGGCAACTTATGGGACTATCATCAATCATTGGGATAGCACCTTCAGCATTTTGAGCCACTCTGTATCTATGTTTTACCACGGTGACGGACCAAGAGATCTTCCTACAAAAAAGGTCCATTATATTAATATGGAGTATGCCAATGGAGACATTACAGTAGTGTACACCTTGCGTCAGCGCAAAATCAAGATTTTACCACTGGCCACTAAGGAGTACAAAGGAATTCCTTTATATTCCTCCAGCAAGCTCTCTATTTTAAGCGGCTCTCAAGTGATACATAATACAGACCTGATCCTCAGCTTCCCCAAAGGAATGCATGGTGAAGTATCTGGACTCCACAATGGTTCACAAATGGAACCATGGATTCTTCCTGGGATTGTCATGCCATCTTTGGATGAGATTCTTGTAATCTTGAGAAATCTTTCTGATAAAGCACTGAAGGTGAAGAAACACCAACTGCTGGGCTACATGAAGTTGGAGGAAAACTCTAGCCTTATGGACGTCACCCCTTTTGGCAAATTTAGCAAATTTGCGCTACTGTGCAACCAACCAAGTGTTCTGTTGCTAATTCTGTGCAATTCTCTCAATGGACTGATGGAAGACCAGAAAGACCAAGTCATATGCCTCTTTGAGAAATATAAGGACGTCTTTGCAGAGAAGAATCATGACCTAGGGAAAGCTCTGGGAGTTGAACATGTAATGGATATGGAAGGGACTGCTCCTATACGCTCAAGACCAATAAGACGCAGTCTGACCAACCAAGCCATTGTCAATGAAGAACTTCAGAAACTCCTCAAAGCTGGCCTTTTGGTTCCCAGCCAGATTCCTTGGTCTTCACCAATTTTGATCATAAAGAGAAAGTATGGGTCTAATTGCATGGTAATGGACTACTGCAAGTTGAACTCTGTCACAAAAAAGGATTCTTATCTGTTGCCCCGCATAGATGACACATTGGACAAGCTGGGTGGCGCAAAGTACTTCAGCGCAATGGATCTGATCAGTGGTTACTGACAGATTGACCTTCCAGTGGCAGACCAGGAAAAATGTGCCATCATTACAGAGCAAGGGATTTTTCAGTCTACTAGGATGCCACAGGGACTCGCAAATGCTCCTGTAACTTTCCAAAGAGCCATGGACTCTGTGATGGGAGACCTTAAGTTGACTTGTGTTCTGGTCTACCTTGACAGCATTAATGTCTTTTCACAGGCTTTTGGTCAACACTTGGACCATCTGGAGGCTGTTTTTCAACGCCTCATTGCTGCCAACCTCAAGCTAAAACCAAGGAAGTGTAACTTCTTTAAGGAACATTTGGAATTTCTTGGTTATATCATCAGTAAAGATGGCTTACAGGCTGTTCCCACTAAAGTTGAAGCTATCACACACATGCAAACGCCTTCCAACAAAAGAGATGTTCAGGTGTTTTTAGGAATGATTGGCTACTATAGGAGCTTTATACCAAACTTTGCAGGTTTAGGAGGTCCACTTTTCCACTTGTTGAAAAATGAAGTCAAGTTCTCATGGACTGAAGGATGTCAGAAAGCCTTTGAGGACTTGAAGGCCACTCTAGTGACAGAGCCAGTACTCTCTTACCCTAACTTTGATTGTCCCTTCATTGTGCACATGGACGCCAGTTTGACAGCAATTGGCGCTGTTCTTTCCCAGTTGGACAATAATGACCAAGAACATCCTGTAGGGTACTTTTCTTGTACACTCAGTAGTCATGAACAGAATTACACAGTCACTGAGAGGGAATGCCTGGCAGTCATCTATGCCTGTCAAAAATTCATAGTGTACCTCCACAGAGTACACTTTACAGTGGTAACTGATCATGCCTCACTCAAATGGTTGAAACCCCTGAAGGATCCTGAAGGACAACTGGCACAATGGGCTATTTAGCTACAGACTTACGGCTACAAGATAATTCATTGTGCAGGTGCTATGCATCAGAACGCAGATTGTCTTTCAAGACTCTCTACCATAGCCTTGGTTTCCTCAGCAGCAGACAAACTTTACAATAAGCTGATGCTGAAACCTTCTATGTGGGGGGAGGAGCCGCTTGAGATTCAGAAAATTCTGAAGGCTCTTGCATTGGATACTTGCGTCAAAGACAAACAGCTTCTCAAACAGTATAAAGGGAAATGGTTACCCTATATTCAGCCATCATTACATAAGGATGCAGTAGTATCAGCTCACCATACTGTGGGTCACGGCAGTATTTATAAGACCATCAATCTGCTACAGCAGCATTGCTACTGGGAAGGAGCTCACTTGGATGTAGCGGAAACCCTGGCTGCTTGCCATGACTGTACAATAGAGCAATTAAAGGTCTTGCGCTATCAACATCATTTAATCCAACCTGGCTTTGTGTTCCATACCGTTGCTATAGATGTAATAGGTCCCCTTCCACTGACCGCTAGCAAGAACAAGTTCATAATTGTAGCAGTGAATCAGCTCACAAAATGGGTAGAAACTAAAGCAATTCCCAATCAGTTGGTGCTGACCACAGCCAAGTTCATTCTAGAGAACATACTCTACAAACATGGCTGCCTGCAGACATTGCTAACAGATAATGGGACAAATTTCACGGGATATATGATACCTAGACTGAACAAACTTATGGCTATTTGTGGTACCCTGTCATAACCATATCATCTCTAAACCAATGGAATGGTAGAGAGAACAAATGGAAGTCTTTCTCAGATCTTAAGGAAGCTGAGCCATCAGCACAAAATGTAATGGGATACATATCTTCCAACAGCTACCTTTGCGTACAATATAGGATTCCATAGGGCTATGGAAAAAGCCCATTCCATCTTCTTTATGGTTGACAACCAAGTCTCCTGCCACATCTCTACAGTTTAGCTAAAACCAATGATCCCCTCACCCCTGACGCTTATTTGAAGAGACTAGCACAGATGCTAATCAAACTACAGTCTGAGGCATACTCTAATAATTTGGCAACAAAGGAAAAGACATGGATTGTGCAGTAAAACTTGGCCATTCCTCCTTGCATACAAGATAGGAAGCTTGTTATACTTTTATAGCAACCAAGGGTACAGTTTTGAAAGCAAACTTGCCTTGCTATGGCAAGGTCTGGTCAAAGTAGTCCATTAAGTGGGAGTAGATAGCTACACTCTCAAGGATATGGAAACAGACCAACTGATTACTCAAGTTCACGCGCAGTACATGTGCAAGGCTCCAAGTGGTCAAGCATAAACCCCTTTATGGATAACAACTTGTAAAAAGAAAATTCTAATGAAAATAGTACATGAGTTTTTATCCTGTTTGCATCAAGAAAGAGATAAGGATTATAGTAAGAGAGATTAGTATGGTTTAGGAAAATAGTGCTTTATTAAGTTACTATTGTCTCTAAACCCAGACGCAACTGGATGAGGACTTTGGCAACAGCTGCATAAATTATCCGGACATTAGGTAGCCATTGGAATGCAAAAGGAAGAAAAGGAGAATCATCTACAGGAAGGAAATTGACATGGTTCACCCCAAAAAATAAGGAAATGCAAGTCCAAGTAAGATGCATTCCCAGAGAAGACTCTCTTGCTGTGCATATTCCTCTGGTGTTTTAACTCCTACTGAGTACATGACTCCAAGAAGTCACTCAATATACTTGGGAATGTGGTGCAGCCTCTGATGATAAACAACCTTGGAGCCGCTAAGCACCAAGTTTCCAACTAATGTCATGGACTGACAACTTCCTTCTTGATATAACTGAGGAGCTCTAGGGTAGTACCCATAGCTTGTTGCAATCAATATTTGTGACTATCTGAACCATGCCAAAAGGGCATAGGGCCAACAGCAGACCAAGGATTGGACCACTATGTAAAAACCAGCTCAAGAAGTTTGAGAGCACAAGAGATCTGATCATCTGTTAAGTATATCCTCTCAAAGGAGAAGTCCTGTAGGCACAACTGATCATATATTACAAGTTTCATCCTAGGTATACACCAATAAATGTTATTTCCTACTTCAAGTCTTTTTGTGGAGATCATGTAAGGGTTTTCCAGAGCCAGCATAAGGGTTGACCACATAACTACTGGCCCGCGTAACTGCAGAGTGGGAATTCTTTCCCAACAAAGAAAAGCAATCATTTTGATGTAGGAACCTTGACTATATTCTTGGATTATCACAGGATTAGAGCTCACTTCATCCTCATCCAACTCTTGAAGAAGATTGTTCAAGCTGGGTACAGGCTCATTGGTCTTATTAGTAAATGCGGGTGTAGGAGCCTTGCTCTTGCTGGTACAGGACCTTTTCTTGGCAATTGTGGAGAGCTGTATAGAAGTAGGCATACCAGAGTCTTGCGCTAGAGGAATACTTGATGGTGTACTTGGCTTATATGAGACTGTACTAGACAAACTATTGAGAGCTTTGTCTATTTTGCCTCCTAGAATTTTGGTGAATTCAGCTTCTTCTGAGACTAGCACGGGTGAGTGAGCAAGTACATTCCCAACAGGAATTTTGGATGTTCCCCTTTGGGTTTTGTTGATTCTCTGTTCTGGAACATCTGTGGGTGTACAATTGGCTTCCTGTTCCTTTTTGGGTGATTTACTATACTGAAAGAGGTTAATAGACTTTTACAGTAACGTCTAGTTTATTGGGGGAAATGTTGTGAAGTGATTGGTTGTAAACTAGCCTTCACTGTAATTGCACATTGATCCATTAAGCTTGGTAAACAAGAGTACAATGGTACTCTTTTACTGGATGACAATTAGTCTGACTGATCAACTAAGTTGTACTTCAAGTTCATATTAACTAATGATCATCCAATCATTAGGTTAATAGTGGGCTAAGTGATAGAGGAAACTGGGCTGTAGACAGAGGATCCTGGCACTCTGCGGCTCTTATTGATCCCTTCCTAACTATATAACTCTCTCCTTGAATTATTAAATAAAGATCAAATTTAAATAAATTATACTTTATTATACAAATTAGGGCAAAGAACTTATCTTAGCTTAGTCTTTAATAATAACTAAGGTCATATTTGAGTTAAGTGTAAACAGCTATTCCCCACCCCATAGCTGAAGTTACAACAACAACCAATCAGGATAGGTGCAGCCAGCAAAGATAGACCTTTTGCAAAGGTAGCCACTGAGAACTGTCTGAAAGAATAAGAACAAGGGTTGTTGCAGTATATATTGATACATACACATGAAAGGATGATAACAAGTTCTTAGTTACACCTGGATAGATTGCAGCCGCTTGTGAGAGAGGGAGGCTAAACTAACTAAGTTTGGCTCCCATCCCGGCAAGATATATCACCAGGCTGCTGCCCAGTGGAGTACTGGGATGGCCGCTTGGAGAGGAGACCAAAGAGAGGATGTGGGAGAAAGGTGGGGGAAGTATGCATTCAACCCCATCAATACCAACCCAGCAAGCAGCCAGGGCGTGCGTGTGGGAGCATGAGGCAACTTCAAAGGTGCTTGAAGGGGTACCAAGTCATTCCCCTCCAAACTGAAAAGGGCAGGTATCAGTATCTCTCCAATGCAGAAGCAAACATAGTGTGGTTGATAGCATGAAAGTCCAGGTCATTGCAAGTTAGACTCTTGATGATTGTCTCCCCCAAAAGGAGAAGTGCACCAGGAAGATGCAGGAGGCTAGAGGGGTTACCCCCTGCAAGGCAAACGTGTGAAGAATTGTTGACCAGGGATTGTGGAAAGCTTAATTCATTAGGTGGCCATTGACAATTAACCAGGGCCAATCAATTACCCTTTTGTAAATGAGTGCCAACTTATCATATAATTAAATGCATGATTAGTGGGCCATGACGTTGTTGCTAAGGATTAATTGCGCCACACCGCTGCCACTCTAAATAACAAGCACCATGGCACCAGCATTAGTTATTCTTGGCACCAGAGCGCCGCTCTAGTCTACATTGAGCGCCAGGGCGCCAGCACAATTAATTGCAAGTGCCAAGACACCAGCTTCAAAAGGAAATAACGCTGAGGCGCCAGGGTTGATTTGATTGACCTATTTGACTTGTTTTTAGAACCAGATATGGAAGTTATTGCTTATTGTAAAAAGGATCACTGATTAATGCGCTAGCAAAGGGTGCCCTTGTGCTAGGCATTGTGGGATTGTGCCCTAAAATAGAAGGTCATTCCCTCTTCTGCCAACCCAGCCAAGACTCTACAGTGCGCTGGAATGTCCTAGAAGACATTGCCAGCAACTGGTGATTAGTAATATGAGAATACCCCTATATAAGGCGTTGGCAGTAGGCGCCCAGGGGATAGTTTTTCCTACTTGTATAGGACCCAATAAAAACAATCATAACAATTAAGTTGGTCAATGTCTTCCAAATCTTCACATTCCAAGGCATACAGTGAGTGTGTGCCCCTGTCTACTAATTCTCCTGTTAAATCGGCTGGTGTGTTCCCATTTTCAACAAAACAGAAGAAGAGAGACAGGATCATAAATTGAGAGAAGCTGTCCAGAGGAGTAGCACAAAGGGGGCCAGAGAGAATACCACAAATCTTAGGACAGGGAGCAAAATTTTCAGGAACTCCAGGAGATTTGGAGTCCAAAGATGCACTTTTCTGGTTTTATTTGGGTAAAATTTGTTGCAACCAGGGTTGATACAGGAAAATATTTAATATAACCAACCAAAGGGGTTTTCAAAGCCTTGGGAATAGTTCTGGATGTCTTGGAAAAATTTAAAAGTGAAGGCGGGTTTGAAACCAGAAAATAAACAAAAAAAAACTCAAGATAATAATAAGATTTATATGAATTTTAAAGTTGGGATTCAAGTTCAAACAGTGTTTTCAAAAGGTACAGGCAAAAAACACAACAACTAAGTGTTAACTCTGCACTATAGGTTTTGAAAGTGGCCGCTGGGTTTGAAGAAGACTGTATAAGAGTAAGTTTCAAACAGGTAACTACTAACACTTTGTTTTAAAATTAAAGGAGGACTCCAAACCAAGTCCAAAAGTTAAAGCCTAGGTTTTTACTTTGGTTAAAACTGATTAAAGTTTTATTATGGTAAAAATTGACAAGCAGGGGACTCAAAGTCCCTTGGTATTGTTAAAAGGGGTGAGATGCTAGGGAAAAAATCACATGACCCCAAGAGGTTCATCTGGTTGGCTAGGAGAGAAATTTTGCTGGCCATGGCCAGAGGTGCTGGAGAATTCCAGTTTAATTTCTGCAGCTCCACCTGATTGGCTGTGTAGCAATCCAGGCATTCTATATTTATTTGACTTACTGGACATCAATGTGGCGTCTCTTGATTGAGCATTTCTGATTGTTTTCAAAAGTGGGTGAAACCATGCCAACAAATAATCCAAATTGATCAGTGTTTCTTCCCAGGGCGGAGCAGCCAAAGCCAGGAAATCTACAGGGTAGGATAGAACAAATCTTTCATCCACAGTGTGCGCCAAATCCCCCAAGGAATTGAGCAGCTTGGCTGTTACTTTTAGGCCTTTCTTGGTGCAGCAGGTTAAACGGTTTGATCTAAAGCCAAAGGTGGCAGTGAATTTACACCGCTGGCTAGATTATACTCCAGTTCCAATAAACGTAATTATCTTTAAAGTTCTATTCTATTACAGTATGTAGTGCTCTTTCATATGATTAGGTAGAGTACATTGGCAAGGCTAACATCTATCTGTATCTTTGAACATACCAGCAATAACCCAAATTGCTCAACACTGAGAATTGATAGTGTGCTGTGGTCTTGAGACAGGTATAAGCCTAGTAGGGAGCATTGGCTACTAGGGAAAATAAGGCCTGCCTAGTAGGTAACAAGAGACTACCAGAGGCAAGTGATGAACCAGCCCAGTAGGGACTGTTGGCTTCTGTGGGCTTGTTAAGTGTCTCCACTCAGCAGGGACCCTTGGCTGCTTGGGGTGAGGAGTGGATGACCCTGGCAGGTAACGCAGGCTTCCAGGGAAGGGGTGGACCTAAGATGGCTCTATGTGCCCTTGTGCACTCACAGGAGATCTGTGAGCAAGCACTCTACCTAATGGACTGGTAGGGTGTCCTTGTCTATGTTTTCATGGGAGCTTTGGGGAGGTCCCAGAGTGATCATTGGAGGGCATGGATATGCTCAGGGGTGTCACCAGGGTGATGGCTTGGGGAAGCAGCTACAGAACTTGGTGTGATCAGGCCTTTGGGAAGTAAAGTTGATTACTTTGCAACTGAAAGCTCAGACTTAATCACCTGATTTAATAAAGACAACTGCACAGACATGAGGATTGTCTGTGGTTGTATGGCCCAGATGGAAGACACTTATAATGGGCCCAGCCAAGCGCCAATAGCCCCATAGACTTATTGTCTGAGTATGAGGTATGGGTATTGGGGGCTGATCATAGTACTGAGGTGGTTAAGGATCTACAGTGAAGACTAGTAAGAATAACTGTATGATTACAGTGAAGACTAGTTGAGGGACTGGGAGATCATTGTGAGGATTGGAACCAAGGCAATTCATGGTGAGGAATGGAACCTAGGTGGTTTATTGTGAGGATTATAACCTATCTGGTTCATGGTGAGGACTGGACTGTGTGCTGACTGGAATGAACTGATTGATGGCTAGGCTGGAAAGACTGCTGATGGTTAAGGAAGTACCATAAGATGTTGTTAAAGAACTGGCTAAAGGACCAGAAGATCATGGTGCAGTACTAACTGAGGAACTGAAAGATGGCTTAGAAGGACTAGCTGGAATGAATACAGGAGCTAGAATGCTGGTTTTTGTTTCTTAAGAGAGGAAATAATAAGAAAGAAGCAGTTAAATAATGATTTATGCTACCAAAAATATGATATGAAGATTATATTAATTATCATGTGGTTAAAAGAAAAAGAGTAAAAGAAGAAATATTTTACAGAAATTAAAATGTAATTTATTAAGGAGATGATTGAGTAAAAAGAAGCTAGAAAGAGGCCGGAAACAGGACGGAGTAACTGTGAAAACAAATATTGGAATTTTGCCGAGAACAACAAAGAGAGGCAAAAGGTGAGCAACAGGCGAGTTTGAAGTCAAGAAATTCTGAAGAAAATGCAAGGAAACTTGGAGAAACGTTGAAGAATTGAGGGTTCAAAATCTCCTATGTAAAACATAGGCAAAAGCACTTGAGTTTTTCTGGAGAAACGTGACGAGAATCACGGCAAACCCATAAAAACGCAGAGCAGTTGTTTATCCAGAGCAAGACAGCAACAGGTTTGAACCATGGTCAAGAGCAAGTCATTTGGGCAAACTATTTGGCAAAACTGTTGAATTCAAGCGTTTTATTGGCTGCAGGTTAAAGCCTGTTTGATCAGTGTTTTGAGGGCTTTTTTTAAGAGTTAAAGCCTAAAAAATGAGAAAATGAAGCAAAAAACTCAGGGTTTTCATTGGCTAGAGTAATATATGAAGTTTAACATATTGTAGAGAGGGAAAAACCTGGATAGCTTAAGCTTTGAAAAACAAGAGTTCTGAGAGAGAATCTGGACTGAAACAAGGAGCAATAAAAGGGGGAGCTATCTGAGACTTTTCAGGGAATGACATAAGTGAATTACAAAGGCCACAAGGACTCCACAGGGGGCTTAAGCATAAGACAAAGGTGCAAAAGCCCAAGGTACAGGTGCAGGAGCCCAGGAAAAAGAAGCTAGAGTTGGAAATACAGAGTTGGTGCAGAAGCAGAGTGCAGGAGCCCAAGACTCAAATACAGGAGTCCAAGACCAAGGAGAAAGAGCCCAAGTCCAAGTACAAGGAGTCCAAGATATTGTTGGAGGAATCCAAGGTATTGGCAAATCCCTATTGTTTCCCAGACCCCCAGGTATTATATCAGATGGTTTCTAAGGGGATCTTTCTTCTGACTGTGAATAAAAGCCTATTACAACCCCTGCCCAAAGTTCCAAGTAGTACAGATAACCTCCATGAGTGAATTGCCCCACATCTTCTACCCTGGCCAAGGGGAGGAGGATATCTATTTTCAGAGTTGTAGAAGGTTTTTCATTAGTAAACCCTCTCAGGAGGAGTGGGAGAGGTTGACTAGACACCTTGAAATGACAGAGAGGGGACAGAAGTTCATTGGAAATGGGTTTACTAGGTTTCTGAAAGACTGGTACAGGCCTACAGAAGGTTTAGCACCAGCTAAAGTACAAGTGCATGATGGGGATGTCCACCTAGTAATAGGAAATGTATTGGAAGAGTTTGATTTTATGCAGGCTCAGTATAAACTTCTAGCTAGCCAACACCCTCTGCTAGTAAATGACAGCCCTTCCAAACCAGTCCATGGCTATGATCCAGGACACACTTTGGGGGACTGGTGACCAGGAACCCCACAACTTTGTTTGCTTAGCCAACCCCCTTTGTTGCAATTTAGGTGATGGGTCAAATTGACACAAAGTTGAAATTATAAATACATATATAAATTCTAGTTTTAACATATGTATTTTGGCTTAAGTGGACTTCTGGAAATAAGCTATATATCAATCCAATGGGTTTAACATAACAGTAAATATCTTAATAATACAAAGGATGCTATGAAAGTTGGCATATGTCTTTGTTCAATGCTTATCTTAATATATAGTTAATAAAAACAGTAGTATAAAATATAAAAAGGAGTTATTTTTAGAATATTGTATATTTTATTAAGAAATTTATGGATTCTTATTTGGGGTTGACATCCAGATATTACTTACTGGAGTTGACCTTAATGTAAAAGTACAAAGAAACTTACATTTTCATAGTAAATTATATTACTTTTTTGGCTTAAAAATAAGCCTTTTTTAAATGGTGTTGACATTATGCCTGTTTCTTTTTAATTTTGCAATTATGACTCAATAATTCACTATGAAAAATTAGCTTAGTTTTGGAAATGCCCAATTCCAGCAGATAAATACTAAAATAATGTTGACTTACTGAATGTCAACAATTTTTTGACATTCAGTAAGTCAACTTGCAGAATGAGTTAATTCTGGTGGTTGCCGTAAATTGTGTGAGCCAAAGGCTCATTTAACTTTATTATCAGAATGATAATACTGCCATATGCAATATAACCGGAGATTTTATACTTCTTTTTCTGGTCTTTTTAGTAATTCTGGGCTTTTGGTCATCAGGTACTCTAACATTGGAAATCTGATTCATTGGTTGATCATCAGGTTTGACTAGCTCTTGATTGGTGGGCATTGGTAAATAGATGCAAGAAACTTCCTGATTTCCAACTCTATTCTTAAAACCAGGCAGCCCAGCCAAATATAGCTTTTCCTGGATGCTGAGAGTCGATACTGGTTGGCACTCATTGGGAGGTTTTGTGTTTGGCTCTTGGGGACAACATCCTAGATGACACAGCAGGAAACCTTTATAATGAAAGGGTTAAGGTTCAAAGCTAGCCTTGTGTGACAGAAATTGTAAATTAACTGCCACCCCTGGCATTGGATTGCACAATCTTCCCCCGCTGCACCAAGAAAGATCCAAAAATGTCAGCCAACCCCCTTCATTCTTTAGAGGATTTAGCACACACAGTTGATGAGAGGTTTGTGCTAGTCTATCCTGTGGATCCATTGCCCTTGGTTGCTCCCTCTTGGGAAGAAATGTTGGTTAATTTAGACTACTTGTTGGCCTGGTGTTGCCCACTTTTAAAAACTATCAGAGCTAGCCAATCAAAGTTTGCCACATCAACGCTCAAAAACTCAAGTGAACTCCAAATGCCTGGCACTTCTTCTAGCCAATCAGATGGGACCGCGGAAATTAGGGTGAAACTTTCCAGTCCCCCTGGCCCTGCCCAGCAAAATTTCTCTTCCAGCCAATTGGATCCAGAGCCAAATGTCATGTGATTTCATCTCCTTGCAACCCACTCCATTTAACACAGCAAGGGGACTTTCAGTCCCCTGCTTGTCTATTGTTCAATTTACTAAAGTTCTGAACTTGTTGCACTTTCTTTTAAAATTATAGCTTTGACTGTAAACTCTGTTTTGAGTTTCTATTATCTATAAGATTAAAGTGTTAGTTGTTCTCTTAAAACTTATCTTATAATGTTCCAGTTCAAACCTGGTATCTCTTCTGAGACCTTCCAGAGAAGCTCTGGTGCATAGTAGCCTGTTTGTTTTACTTTTGCTTTCAAAAGTCATCTTCAAACTTGAAATTTCAATTAAATTAGTATATAAATCTTACTTTATTCTTGAATTTTCATTGAATCTCCTGCTTTCAAACCCACTTCTGTTTCTTAATCAACCCAAGGCATCTGAGTTCACATCCAAGCCTTCCCAATCACTCCCTGGTACTCCTGCCCAGTATTTGCTTGTAGTTACCCCTGATAGCATAAAATTTATTGGTATTACTTCAAAAAACAATATCTTTCTCCTCCAAATCTTGTAAGCATCACAGCCATGATACTCCCAGCTGTAAAATTTGTGGTGTTTTCCTTGGCGCCCTTTTTGTTGCTTCTGTGGTCCACCTTGCCGGACTTGTGGGTAAAAATCTCCTCCTCTGCCTGGCTTGTGGTTAAAGATCCTTTCAGCCTCCTGAATTTCCCTAGTAGTCTCCTCCTCTCTGGAGAGGCTGTGGTGAAAATTTTGACATGTGATGACTTAGACTTGGATGTTGTTGACTCTACCTTGCCCCCCTCTGAGGGAGAGAGAGCTTCAATGCCTTCTCTCTCCAGCCTTGGAAAGAGAAATTCAGTCCCCCTTGAGGCTCTTGAGGTGTCCCCTCCTGCTCCCTCTTGTGCCCCTTGGTTGATCACTGGCCTGGTGTTGATGGGATCAAACTCATACTTCCCACAGTTATCCCCAGTGTCCTCCCTCTGGTCCCCCCTTTGAGCAGTTGTCCCAGTCCTCCACTGGGCGACATCCTGGTGGTTTGTTTTGCCAGGATGAGAGCCGAACTTAGTTAGTTTAGCCCCCCTCTCTCACAGAAATAGCGGGATAGTAGGAAGCTGCCTATAAGTGGTGGGGAATCACCACCCAAATCCACATAGAGTTAATGATTATCCACCAACGCAGCTTCAGATAATGTTTTGTAAAATTTTCAAATGAGATACTAGGATTAAGTAAAAAAGAATTAATCCCAACCAGAATAGCCCAAGATAAATAGCTTGGGAAAGCATCAGAGTGTCTTCAGAATAAAATTCAGGACATTGAGATACAATAAGATTTTCAGCTTCAAAGACGGGAGGAACAACTCTGAGATTGGTAGGCATTAAACAACATTGGGTGGTGCCAACAACAAAGTACCAATGGCTGGGCCCCATCTGCAAGTAACGATTCAGCTGAGAATCAGATTGTAGGGGATGTAACGCAACAACACAGCTACTGGATGCATTCTTAAAATAAAATTAGACCAAGGGATATGTGATTTTTATTGAGTAAATTTTGGGGGGACTCAACTCTTAAGAGTTGAAACAGTGAAAATTATTCAATATATATCAAAAATTAACTAAGCAATACCGCCTGGATCCTGGGCTTCTATTCCTTCCACATTGTCAAGTGAGTATTTAGTCCAGGTTGTAAAGAACCCTTGAGTGACCAACTTCTGATGACCATGCTGATAAATAAGCTCATATTGGGTGTCAGGGAATTTTCCCCTGACTACATTAATTTTATATTTAACTTGGATACAAACATCAAAACAAAGAAAGACTGTAAATCAATAAGGTATATTAACCATAGTACTGGGTTTGTCCCAGATGGGGATTGAACTCAAAACCCTAAAGACAAAGCAACGGTTAGTTCAAAGAAAATAGTTCAGATTACATTACCTATTTATAAGGAACTTATTCATTCAATAATGAAATCCAACTTTGGTCTTGATTCTGTAAACATTAATAAGCACCAGGGAGACGTCACTTACTGCTCGCACGTTGATTGGCTGCATTCAACTTGGTTTTTGCCTTTGAACCCACTATTATCAACTAAGCGTCAAGCGCTGGCCTTGATCTTCCCGCTTGAACCCAAAATCTGCCACTTAATTGTTTATCAACTTGTGGCTCTTGTTACATGTTACTGGTTCAAACATATAATTTTGCATGGTACCTTGCCAGAAATTGATGCCCATTTGAAACAGGTATTAACTTCAACCCTTAAATCATTAAAATATCTTGGAAAATCCTCTTGTTTCACATGATCCTCTTATTTATGTTCCAGCCTCAACTTTGATGGTATTTAAGTGAACCATACCTTCTATTATCTCTTGTTCTAACAATAAAGATTATCTATTCCTGATACTTCTTCCTTTTCTGATAAAACTCCATTTTTGAAGCCATGAAAGGAATTCTATTCCTATCCTGGTTTCTAGTTTACTTCTTGCCAGTGGTTTTGGCCTTGGAAAATCCAAATGCTACAACTGACTGGTACAACTCCTCTCCTGATGACGCCCACCAAAAGGAATACCTTGCCAATGGATGGTTCAAATACCCTTCTGGACATTGGGGACGCAAGTTCCACTATGGTTGTTTGTTTACTTCACCTCCTGCTGAACCTACCCTTGTTAGACCTTACGCTTCCTTTTACCTCTTAGTGTATGTGATGGGTTACTATCTACTTGGTTGTTTCAGTTCTATGTTTGGAAGATTCGCCTACCTAGGGCATCTTGGACACCTTGTAATGGTCACGCTTCTTATTGGTTTGGTAATAGCAGGTCTGAATTTGAGGGCCTTGGCCCATCAGCTAGGGAGCTTATTCCCTGCCAAGTGGGTCCCTGACATTGGGTGACCCTTAAACTCCAACAATTTATCAACATCAACTTACGGGGGGAATCAGATTTGACCGGCAAACTGGGGCAGCTGTAACCCATTTTCAATCAACTGTTTGATTCAAGTCCATTAAATCAGTCAGTTTCATTAAAGGTTTTCCAGCTTCCCAAGCTTTCCTACTCAGCCAAATAATTCCCGGAATTATGGAACTTACCGTGACACCTTGGGTTATCCTTCAGGGAAAAATTAAGGACATGTACCTTAATTTCCTGGAATACACAAAGAAGTTTTCATTTTGGCAAAAAGAAAGGAAAAGGCTTGAATATTATAAAAGCTAACACAAATGTGGATAAACTTGTCTTTATTAGGAGAAATTATTCTACTTAAATAGTATACTGGGCATGATGATCATTCACTAGGATGATAGTGTGGCTGATGTGGTCATTCCAAACTGAACTTGTACCAAGATTAGTCAGGTGCAGGTAGGGTAATCTGGAGTAGGTGGATACTGATGTCAACCTATTTTAGGAAGGTGAACAAACTCTGAAATTGAAAGCAAATCCAAAAAGTCTTTGCAAGTATCAATATTTGAAGGCCATATTGAAATAGCATTAATGACATGATTTCTGACAGGGAATGTGATTTCAGATTTCACCAAAATCTCCTTTTGGAAGGCAACTGCCTCTGCGTAGGTCTGGACCCTTGGTGGTGTGCCTTCAGTTAAGCACCTCCCTAATCTCAGTGAATCTCCTTGGCTTTGTGGGCTTCTTATCAATCAACCCACTGAATTGAGCCTAAAAAAACAGGCAGTTGAAACCTGGGTCCTCTGGGATTACTAGCCACAGATTGCAAGGACCAGGGTTTGATTCCTGTTTTTGACTTATGTCTATTATTAAAAGCAGAATTTCTTTCATGACACTTCAAGGAATCTGTATGTTTTTATACTGTGAGATCCTCTACTCTGATCTTTCAGAAACTTCCCAGTGGCTACCTACACAAGCAAACTAGTTCTTGCCATTTTCACCAAATCTTATTGGCTGTCCTTGATCTCTTATCACTACTTACCTTCCAAGGGTGTGCATAGTGTCTCAGCTGCAGCTGGCACTCTTCTTGAGCTGGCCTAATGACATATGTTGGATGACTACTCCTTTACATGTTTCAGGTGGCACTAGGGAGTTACACTGTTTTTTTGGAGGGTGTTTTGTAATTATTCCAAGCCTATTTTTCTGTTTTAAAAGACAGAAAGTGGTTAATTTTTTCTGTATTAGCTCCAATTAGAATCTTTTAAATGAACAGTGTGTCATTTGGCTTACCAATTAAAAATTGGGGTGAAGATTTTCAGTGTATAATTTTCAATTTGATTTGATTTCAAGTTGAGGATTACATGATGCATAATTACCATTTAAATTGGGGGATTAAAGGGGATTATATGTGGTGTAGTTGTGATTTACATATTTGCATCTATATTAGGCTGATAATGAACCAAATAGTCAAAACATATATATAAGGTGAGATGGTCATGATGAGCCTGATCAAAAAGTGATTATATGGTGTGTAACTGGTTTCCAATACTAATAAACTAGTGCTAATATGGGATAAAAATTTACATTTTATAATAATAAACTAGTTTTTACAGCATGCAATTGATACTTTTTGGTTTATTAAGCTGGCATAATACAGTGTTTGGTATTTAAGATCTGATGGTAATGATTAGCCTGATTATTTATAGTCAATCAGCCTAATCTCACACAAGGTTTTGATTCAGAAGAGAAGACCTGTGTCTTGACTTGATCTGCCTAAAACTCAGAGTCAGGTCATATTGAGCCAAGTCTGCTAACCTAGATGTAGAAGTTAATAGCTTCAAATATGGAGTTTAGCTCATTTCCCCTGAAATAGTGCCTCCTGTATTAGGACAGTTACCTCATTGAAAGCCACAGCTTATACTATATAATTATTTAATTTAAAAACTTATTACAGTAGTTTTTAAGACTATGGTGTTAAGGAAAAACAACTCAGATGTAATTGAAATCAACTCGTCTAAAAGCAAAATGAACTCAGACAAAAACATATTTGAAAACCAATAAATTTATATTGATTAATAATAGATTTGGGTTCACTTCTATTTTATATTCATCTGAATTGATCTTGCTTGATTTCTGAGTCGTTTTTGCTAAACACTATAACTTTGAAAAATACTGTATCCAGATACAGTACTTTTCTCCACTTCTGTAACTCTACTAAAACAGTACAGTTACAACGTAAAGTTTCTGAAGATGTCAATAATTAAAGGGCACTCATTGATGGGGATTATTAATTGGTTACTAGGATAGTGTTGAGGGAGCGGGTTTTGAAACTCTCTAAATTCTATTCAGTGATTCTCATCCTCCCCTTTGCCAATAAGATAGTTCTGTCACATGACAGTTTACCATATTATCTCTCCCACTCATGCTGATCCTTCAACCTTAGCAGGATACAGCCATGACACCTTTAACTTAAAGGCTAAATCTATACCACAATAAAAGTATTTTTCTCTCATTGTTTCTCACCTCCCCTCTCTAGGCTACCTTGTTGTGATAGTTCAGATTGTTTACTGGGATAGCCAGATTCTGATTTCCTACCTTGATTGATTAAGCAATTTCAAAACTTATCTGTATCTATATTTCTTGGAATTGTTGTTTTGCTGCAGATTCAACCTGTATGAATTGTTATATCTCTTTCAAGAGAAAATTACTCAGATTTTCTATCCTAATAAATCAAGCTATACACAAGGGCAGAAGCTTTATAGAGAAATCTGTAAGCAAATAGTTGACTTAAAGGCACTTATATCTATCAAGTAGAGTGTAATCCTGACTAAACAAGTTTATTTGACTATGGCTATTCATCATCCAAATCTGTAATATCTGAGTAATCCTCTAGTTCCTCATGGATTTCTTCTCCAGAGGTAATCAGGCCATGATAAACAACATAAAATGCCAAACTGAAGGAAGCGATGATCAATGAATATGCTCGCGTCTTGATTAGAGCCTTTTCTTCAGGTGTGGGAACAGGGGCATCAGTCTTTTCTTTACATTCAAAGAAATTCTTGGCTTTATACCACAATAGCGGAATAGCCCCCAAGCAGATGGAGCAGCTTTGGAAGTAGAATGGATCTTATCCAAATTGCTTGCAGTCATAACTCTATCCACATAGGCAAAAAGCTCAGGATAAGTAAAGAGGGTATAATCAGCCAGCCTTTGATTGGGCGCCTTCACCTTGAAAATATGGGCGAGATGACAGCATGTAATAATGTCAAGATAGTGAAGCCTTCTCAAAGTTAGAGATTGATGTGTACAAGGATTACTTTGAACCAAAAATGTAAGTGTTGCCTTTGATTAAGCTTGATATTTCCTTCATCAGATTGCGCCCTATTTTCATGATCTAATAAAAAATATCAACCAAAGAACTCTGGTTACAATTACATTGGCTTCAAGTGGATGAAGGGCTTTATCATCGTTAGATCTTAGCAAATAATGCATTGTGAATCTTGACATCTAAATTTACATTATTCATTTAAAATATTTGGCAGGAATATTAAAAGCGGATCCCAGTTTTCAGGTTGATAGATAAATAATATCTAAATAGGAAGAATAATGCTTATGAGAAAAGAAAATAGCTATTTCCAAGTGGGTAAAAAGCTCTAGCCTTCTTGGAAAGGAAAATATCTAAGAATAGACTTGCAAACCAGAGCTCTTTCTAAAATAAAATTAAGTTACCTCGATCTTTTTTCTTTTTTCATTTTTCAACTTCAACACATTGCTTATACTTTTCAAGCAGGGCTGTGGCTTCATCTTTAAGACGGTAGGGCAAATAATAGCGCTCGACAAAAGGCAAGACTTTGGCAAGCTCCGGTCTGGTTGAACTCAAATAGTTATTTTCATCAACATATCTGAAAAAATGACTGGAAAGCCAAATCAGTAAATGAGTTAAAGAATTTACTACCAGTATGTCGGAGAGCTTCGAATCCAGATATAAAGAAAGACTAAAAATTAATCAAAATTACACAAATGAAGAGTACCTATAAGCACGTCCTTCTTCGGTGGGGCTTAATCGGCCTTTAAGATTATGTCCCTATTTTGAATATCAAAACCAAGTCTTCTGAGGAAAGTACTTTCTCTTGCAAATATTGAATAATATTGAAAAGTCCAGAAATAAATATCGTCCCGACTTTTAGCGAAGGTAAAACACCTAATTTTATCAGCAATCACTTTGATAAAAAGGTACCAGTTGGTGAAGAGGTTGGTGATTGACACTGAATATATGAGCATTCGATTTCAAGTGAGTTCAGATAAATCTAAATATTAGGAAACCTGGCGTCAGATATTTTACCAGTGACGCTAAACAATGAGGATCATATGAAGGTAGACCAAAAGCATGGCTGTAGATATAAAGTTCCATTTCTATTTGGTTTTAAGCAAAATGAGAATAGATCTGGCGAGACAAGAAATTTGTTAATCTTACTTATCCTAAAATAATGCTTGTAATTCAAAGTATTTAAACTGAGTTTAATTTTTAAAAAACGGCATTAAATTTTGGACTTCTTTTACTGCAAATTTCAACTTCAATGTTGGATTTACCAAAGTTTTTTTAGCATATAATTTTGGTACAATGAAGCAGTCTTGCCTTGGGCTCTTGATGCTCATCCAAAATTAATTTCGATTTTAGATGTAAATTGGTCTAGGATTAGCTTGCCTCAATTCGAGGTGTGGATTTTGAGAATTGATTGATTTTATAAGTTCTGGATTTAAATCAAGTTGAGTAAAAATCAATCAAAACCCCAAAGTGCTTGACTTCTAATGGGGTTTGAATAAGGTATAAGTTAGATAGGACACGCAATTTCGAAAACGGCATTTCGAAAAACGCTATCTCGAAATACGCCATCTCGATTTTTAGCTATCTCGATTTTATAGTAAAAACGCTATTTTGATTTACGGCATTTCGACTAAGAAAAAACGGTTTTAAAATTTTAGATTTTTTGAACTCCAAAAAATACTCAAAATTATTAGAAATAGAATTCAAAAAATATTTCTAGGCTTAAAAAAGCCTCATAATTTCAAATCTGTAGTAAAAAAATGGGGACAATTAGTAGCAACATAGTTGTGTAAAGCCCAAAAGTTAAAATATACCCAAAAACAACTATTTTCATATATTATAACTTTGATCCATACTTTAAAATAAGTATAGAATTGTACCAAATACCAAAAAAGTCAAAGAATAGTAAAATCAAAGGAAATAAGAGAGAATATAAAGAATACTTTATTGGGAAAGGACTCAAACATTGGTAGAAAGAGCAACTGAGATAGCTTGGAGATGCTCAAGTTCTATCCTTAGGATAGTAGGCAAGGACCACCTTGCTGATTTCAGTATACTTTTTCACTGCCTTGGTCATCTTGGGGGGATCACCCTTGGCCTTCATACCAGTCTTAAAGAGGCGGGCAGAGATGGCCTGCTGGGTTTTTAAATGGACCATGATCTTGTTGAATTTGGGCTTATGAACCCTGACCCTTGTAGCAAACTGGCTATGCCACCCTCAAGGGATGAGGTGGTCTTGATTAAACCATCTTTTACCTGCTTAAAGCAGTTCCAGGTGATTGAGTCACTGCCCTTTCTGATGTGGTGTGCTCCTTGAAAGATACCAACCCATTGAGTTTCAAAATACTCAATAAAGGGCGCAAAGTCTGCCTGGTTGGCTATAATATATGAGTGGTGGAGTAGGGTGTCGTAGAAGGAATTTGTATCCTCCTTTCTAACCAGAGCAAGGGCAGCAAAGCAATTGAAGACGTCCTTTACTTCTTTGGTGCCTTCAGAGTTGACCAGCTCATGAAGATCAGAGCACTTTTGGAGGCGGCGGCAGAGTGCCTGCCGGAAGTGGAAGTAGCATCCCTGAGGGGAGCTCTTAAAGACTCAAATGAAGGCATTTGCCTGAGCCTGTTCAAAATCCACTACCAGATATTCATGGTAGGGAAGGCTTTCTGGCTGCTTTTTGGGGGTGGGGACATCTTCTGCTTGGGATAGGGTCTTCTTCTTTCACCCTCTGGTCTCCTTGGGCTCCTCTTCAATGGTTGGGAGGATTTCATCAAGCTTGACCTTTAGGATTGTGAGTGCATGGACATATGTTTCCTGCTTCTTGTTGGAAAGGAAAAATAATACCAGGGGAAGAACTAGATTACCAACCTGCCCATGGATATTCCAAAGCTGACTGAAGAGCTTTGGGCAGGTTGAGAAAGTGCCATCTGCAAGCCAGGTCTTGCATTTCAACAGGTTGTGTAGATCCTGACTTGTGGCAAAGCAGATAATACACTCAGGGGCATGTTGACCATCATTGTGAAGAAGGAATCTCTCCTCATGGCGGGATAATTTTTGTTCCTCAGTAAGGATCAATTGGTCAATGAACATAGCACTGATGCCTTCAGTGCTCAGAGCATATCTCTGATCAGTGAGATATCTCTGTAGTTTTGAGGCGCCACCAACAGTTGCAAGTTGGGTATCATTTAAATTAAGGAGGGCATCATTGACAACATCAGTTGCGGTTTGATCCTTGGTGGTTGGGATCACCTGGCAAAGAAACCAGCAGATAAGTTGGTAAAGGGGGTTGAAAGGCTCAGTGCAGTCATGGTTGACAGTTAGGGCTTTAAATCTAGTGAAACCATAAGTAGTGAGTCTAGCTAGGCAGCCAACATTATCACATTTGTAGTGATGTTGACAGATGGGTTTCTTTTCATCATTACAGCTGAAGCTGTAGCCCTTGTAGACAAAGCTGGCACCCCCTTTCTTTGTCATGATGGGGTAGCTGGCTGGATATGTGGCAGGCACAGCAAAGGTGCCATTTCAATTGCATATATTATGGATAGGATTAAGATCCCAGAGCTCAATTTGGTCATCTGCAGGAGCACCAGGCTCCTGCTCCTCTTCCTCCTCAGGCTCTGATGTGGGATCAGAGTGGCAATTGAAGTTGAATAACTTCTCTTGGGGGTCTGAGGGGGAGTACACAAATGGAGAGTGGGGAGGGGTAGGACTGTTTCCCTCTGGCTCAGGTGATGGAGTTGGGGTCTTAGGGGGAGCTTTGGCCTTAGAAGGATGCTTTTTTGGGGCAGTATTGGCCTTTTTGGTCTTTGGAGGAGTGATCTTGGACTTTGAGGCCTTGGGCGCAGCTTTGGTAATTGACTTGGGAGGCATCTAAAAGTGAAATAGTTTAAAAATATGAGCAATTCAGGGGTTGTTTTTAAAGAGAAAAATGAGAATATTTTTAATATAAAAAGTAGTAATTTTTTTATACAGAATTGTAGAGAAGATGTAAAAATATATAATATCAAAAATTCAATGCTTTTTGTTTTGTATTTTTTTTCATTAGCAATGCAAGTAGTCAAAACTTTGAGTTTTGACTAAAAACTTGCTTTCAAGATGCTGTTTTCAAAGTGACATAATTGAGGTGCCGTAGCTCAAAAACATAGTGTTTTTGACCATTTTTTATATTAAATTAATAAATCTACAGTGGAGCTACCTCAACCAGGCCAAAGAGTAAAACTTGAATTTCTCAAAAACTATCTTATACAACTGGGGTTAAAAAGTACCCAGTTGTTTAGAGGAGGCCAGAAATTTATATTTGCAAAGTTTCAGGCAATTTCTTATATTTTTTGCTTAAGTGGTTTTAGATGTGAAACTATACTTTTGAAAAGTAGAAAGCAAGTGTTGCAGTGGGGGAATCAATATAGTGTAGCCTGACGTCATAGTGTTGCAACTGAACCAATGAGGATTCAGTATTTGGAATTGGGGAAGACAACAGTCCAATAGAAAGGACAGAATAATAAGAATAAGGTATCATTTATTGTAGAACATTATGATTAATATACCATATGGGGAAAGCCACAAGGCCACAAGGGGGTGGCATAGTGGGAAGTTCCATGTAAGGTTTAAAGCCAAGGAATAACTTGTGTGGGGATCAGCAAGTCAAATTGTTAACACTCCTAATTAGGATGAAGTACCTGCCATTCAATATTTCCATCAGATTGGTCCATGTTGTTAGATACATCAAGGGGCAACTCATTGAGCGCCCCCTGTGTATTGTAAGATACATTAGCAGGCAAGTCTGGAAACTTGGTTGTAACACCCCCCTTGCCCCCTGCTTGTTGTCAGACACTAAGACCAGAGTCTGCCAAAGGTCTGGGAAGATCTGCACAAACAGTCTTTGTGTGGGAATGGCGCAGCAGGGGCGCAAGAAATTGTGGTGAAGCTTCTTGGTATTCCCTTGGGCATCTTTGAGTTGATAGGTATGATTGTCGTAGACAGTGGCTATCTTGAAGGGCCCTAGGTGGTTGGGCTCCAACTTGGCAGAATTGGAGTTGAGGGTGTAGTCGGGGTCACCTACGGTGTACCTGGCTTTGAGGTGCTTTGTCCCTCCTCCAATTTTCTTGTGTTCAATTTCCCGGGCTTTGGCACACCATTGATCTAGGGATGGGGTTGTTACTAGGGGAGGCTTTTTGGGAACTCTGGACCGTAGCTTTCCCTGTTCAACCCCTGTCAGACTGTCAGGTGTCCCAAAGGCCAGGGTGCTGGGGCTAAACCCTGTGACCCTGTTGATTCTTGCTCATAGGATAAGTAGAGTGGTAGGCAGGTGTTCAGTCCATGCAGTGTTGGGGTGCTCTTGTGAGATCTTGGCAATCAGTTGAACCAGTGAGCCATTTAACCGTTCCATGCGCCCATTGGCTTGCGGATAGTAGGGGTTGTAACTATACATTGGAGTGCGTTCTTGGCACAGTATGCCTTCATGACATGTCCAACAAGCTCAGGTCCACCATCTGTGATAAGGCGCTTGGGTTGTCTGAAGCAGGCCACAATCTCCTTGACAATGAAGTGGGTGATAGTGGTGGCGGTGTGGTTAGTTGTTGCCCAAGCCACTGGCCAGCAAGTGAAATAATTGATGGCAGAGATAATGTACTTCTTCCCCAGTCTATCTTCAGGGAGTGGCCCCACAATGTTGAGAGCCCACTGCTCAAAGGGTTCCATGGCTTTGATGGGCAGGACAGACTTGGGGGGGGGTGCAGGTTTGGACGTATTCTTTTCGCACAGCACGCACGTTTTGAGGAGATCCAAGATGTCTTGACGCATACACAGCCACCAAACCTTCCGTTTTATGATCTCAAAGAGGTTACGCCCTCTGATGTGACCCAGAGTTTGATGGTAGTGCAATATTGTGTCACCTTGTTGTGTGATATAATGTAAGGTGTCTTCTCACCTGTCTCTGTCCAACAGCAGAATTACCAGTGTCAAAACTGCAGGCTCAACCCACCAGCAAGGTTACAACCAAGCGGGTTTGTGACCCGGAATCCAATTACCCAGTCACCCAAAGCCAGTCTAGGAAGTCAAATCAAATTACCAAATCCAACAACATGAACAGATGATGATTCTTTACGGTGAAGTCCTCAATTTGGCACTTGACTCATTATCAGGATCAAGCCACCCCCTCTTCCATCCAGCTGTGTGATCACCAATCATGTTCCTGCTATCCATTGATTCACATGAACTATATAATCACTATCTTCCAATAAAGATAATTATCTTGCTTCTAAATATTTTTCCTCATGTAACTCTGCTAAAACAGCACAGTTACAACATTGTAGCACAGGTAGGCTCTGCATCCTACCTTATCTTGAAAAATTCCGCCTGTTGCCCTCACACACCACGGCCAACAAATCCTCAACAGAATTATGTCTGGCCTCCCGCCCAACTGGACGCCGTATACTCCTGGTACCAAGATACCTGATGGTTTTGTCCTCTACCAAAACACGGCAATCCTGCTACCCGCCTTCAACGCCCTGTCCGCCCAAGGTTTCTTTCAGGCACCTTCCTCAATGCTGCAACCAGCTGAAAAAACCACCATGCCTGCATATGTTGCACAAAGACTTTGCAGCACTGCCTTGGAACCCTTTGCAGGAGCCAACAACAACAACGCTGCCGCATGGATCCAGTCCTCCCAAAGCAAGCTGGCTCAAATGGAATGCTCACAGCAATTCTGGATTGCGGAGATTTCCATTTTCCTGACCCATGACGCTGACACTTGGTGTGACAAGTGGCACAAAGAGCACACTGACAAGAACTGGGACACCTTCAAACAGGACTTCTTGGCAAGGTTTGTGCTTAAGGATACGGCACTAATGATCATACATTAAGTAAAGAACCTGACCCAGACAGGCACCGTTAAAGAACTCACCTGCACCTACAAGGAACTCTGTCTCTGTGCCCCATCTGACATGGCCTTTGATACCCCAGCAACACACCTCATGTACTACGACGCCCTCAAGACGCACATTATGAGACATGTGAACCTGAACCAGGTAACCAACCTGCAAAGCCTGTACCGTGAAGGGGAAAAAGTGGAACAAACATCCAACACTCTACACAAGGCACAGACTGGGAAACAAGAAAGGCCCAAGGACACCCATCCAAGCGGGCGCTCCTCTCAACCACCTCCTGGAGGCAACGGCAATAACAACAACCACAACCCCACAGGTTTGAATGAAAAATGGAAATAACAGTCAGTCAAATTGTACCCATTTCTGTGTCACTGCCACCCAAGCAACCAAGATGAGGGAAAAGCCCGGGGAGAGCACTAAGCAAGCCAAGCTCTCCCCACGCAACTCTTGACTTGCCCAACAAGGAATACCAACCCGAGGATGTGGACCAATGCCCAATGATCCAAGTGCCCTTGGAAGACCTGGTACTATAAACCATTGCCAGACATCCCAATAAATTGATGTCTTAATCTTTCCACTTTTGCAGTTATACAGGCTCAGCACTCCTGGACTCAGGAGCAGATTGAACTTTAGTCAACAGTAGCGTTGTAGATAAATTCAAGCTGGCCACTAATCCTTTGGGGATTAAAAACATGGTCCTGGCTGATGAACACCACATTGCCGTGACAAAGGAAACTGCCTCCTTCTCTGTCATGATTGAGAACCTTCACTCCACCATCCAAGGTCCCAGCATTGACTTCCCTAAGTTTGACAATGTACTGGGACTAAACTGGTTACGGAAAAACAACCCCCACATGAATGGGCAACCTCAGTGTTGACCATCAAGTGTGAAGGCGTCAACCACCAGATCTACCTGGACTCTGTGGACCAACTCCTACCTGACCACGTCTTTGTACGCATCACAGAGACTTTGGACAAGAAGGAAAACCTGAAAGCAATTGACTGGGACTCCTGCCAGTATGAAATCATACACTTCAAGGACCACCAGGACACCTCCACGCGCAAGATTGCAACATTGTGGCCCATCACCCAGAAATCTTTAAAGAAGCGTTACCTGGGCTACACCCTGAGAAGCAAATCCAACACTCTATCCAACTCAAGGGGGCTGTACCTAAGGCACGACCCATCTATCAACTGACCCCAAACAAGGACACCACCCTACGCGCCTATCTCAAGGAGGCACTGAAAAAAGGACTTATCCGCCCCTCACAGTCTCCCTTTAGGGCTGCCATATTCTTTGTGGCTAAAAAGGACGGTACCTTACACCTGGTCAAAGACTACTGCGCCCTAAACAAAGTCATCATTAAGAATTATTACCCAGTGCCATTGATTGACAACCTCTTTGACGCCTTGGGAGGAGCTACCATCTTCTCCAAGATTGATCTAACTGCAGGCTACAATCAGATTTGTATCAAGGAGGAAGACATCTCCAAGAAAGCCTTCTGCACTAATTACAGTTCCTAAAAATGTGTGGTACTCAACTTTGGCATGACCAATGCCCCGTCCACTTTTGTAACCTTCATGAACAAAGTGTTTTTGACACACATAGGCAAACATGCCCTAGTGTACCTGGACAATATTATTGTCTACAGCCCCTTGGTGGAACAGTACCATAAAGACCTGGAGAAAGTCTTTGTGACCTTGGCACAGCAAAAACTGTTGACCAAGCTCTCCAAATGCCAGTTTTTTTTGAGCAACTACCCTTCTTGGGACACATAGTCTCAAAAGACAGCATCAAACACGACAGTCAGAAGATACAAGCCATCTTAAAGAATCCACCTCCCAAGGACAAATCAGAACTCCACACCTTCTTGGGAATGGTAGCCTATGTACAACGCTTCATACCCGACTGTGGCGTCTTGACTGCCCCCTTGTCTGCCATAACAGGCGCCAAGTCTAAGTTTATATGGACCCCCAATGTGACCTCTGTTTTAGAGGTCTCAAAGAAAAGCTCACAATAGCTCCCATCTCACAGTATCCAAAACAAGATGGTGAGTACCAGATGGAAACTGATGCCTCAGATGCATCCATTGGGGGAGTACTACAGATTAAGAATAGTGATGGTGATTTCCTGCCTGTAGCCTACAAGTCACACAAACTGACGGATGGCAAGTGTCAATACCCAATCCACAACAAGGAACTACTGGCCATTGTACACTGCCTAGTTAAATGGGGCTGTTACCTGGAACGGCAGAAAGAATTCACAGCACTAACCAATCATAAGTTGCTCATCTATTTCAAGACAAAAGCAAACCTTTCACGCCGCCAAGCGCAGTGGATGGAAATCTTAGAAAGGTTTAACATGCTCATCTAATATAAGCCCGGGGCCGAGCTTGCCATGGCAGATGCTCTGTCCCATCTGTATGTCCGCGCTTCTAGGGGAGAGAATGGCCTCAACCCAGACTGGCCTCTCCTAGTGCTACGTAAAAAAGACAAATGGTTCCCTGTAGGCACAACCAATATCACCAAAGAAACGGTCATCAAGAATGAACATCTCTTTGCTTCTGTATACGGGACTCTTCACAGAAAAATGTCAGATGGCACAACTGTTCCCTACATCCCCACACATCAACAAGTTGATACCATTCTTTGCTACTACAGAGATCTTGGACATACTAAGAGCCAAAATCTATACAAATTCCTAAAGCATAAAGCCTGGTGGCCAACCTTATACTGCAATGTCCAGGAAGTGTTAGAACAGTGTGAGTTCTGCAAAAAGTTTGCCAAAAGCAAAACCCCGCCTAAGTCTGTACTCACCATTCAAACCCAACAAACGTTCAAAGTATGGACTCTTGACATTGTGGGCCCCATGCCAGGAAAGCACAACAACAAAAAATACATCATCACAGCCATTGACTTTGCAACCAGGTGGCCAGTAGCCCAAGCAGTGAAGGCACACACCAGCAACGACATCTGACAATTCATTAGCAAGGAAATAATCAGCAGGTTTGGAAAGCCAGAACTCCTGATAGCCAATGGAGGCAAAGAATTGACCTCCAAAGACACCAATGTGTACCTCACCAAAAATGGGGCAAACACACCGTCACAACACCATACCATCCACAGGCTAATGGACGCGTAGAGCGGCTTAATGGTAGCCTCATGCAAGCCCTAGCCAAACTCACCGCTGGGAGACCTGAAGACTGGTATAAGCAGCAATAACTAATTACTTATGTGCCAAACCCAAGTGAACAGATCCACCGGGAAAAGCCTGTTTGAACTGGTATATGGCACACAGCCAAATATCATTCAAGCATTGACAGGACCCAAACAGGAAAGTCCAAGTCAAGTCCCCCCTTGCTCAGATCCTCAAGTAATAGAGGCCAACAGCAAACAAGCAGCTAAAGAAAAGGAACACTTACAAAAAACCTTCATCCCCATCCGCCAGAGACATGAAGTTGGGGACAAAGTCTAGGTCATGAATGTTGACAAGAGCAAACTACAACCCAAGAAAAAGTAGGACCAGCAATCATTCTAAAGGTAAACAACAATAACACTTACCTCGTTCAAGGGCTTGGGAAACACAAGCAAGACCTTACACCACAGTTGCCTACAACCCTGCAAAGCAAGACAGAAACAACGAGAAACTGCCCTGCCTGCCACCGAGCAACAACTGATTCAATACAGCGCCTGGGCTCCTGATGACCTCCCTGACAACCTGCCCCCAGAGGAGGCTGACTTTAGCTGGGGGGGTGTGTCAAAACCGCAGGCTCAATCCACCAGCAAGGTTCCAACCAAGCGGGTTTGTGACCCGCAATCCAATTACCCAGTCACCCAAAGCCAGACTAGGAAATCAACTCAAATTACCAAATCCAACAACATGAACAGATGATGATCATTTACGGTGGATACCTCAATTTGGTGCTTGACCCATTATCAGGATCAAGCCACCCCCTTCTTTCATCCAGCCGTGTGATCACCAATCATGTTCCTGCTATCCATTGATTCACATGAACTATATAATCACTATATTCCAATAAAGATAATTATCTAGCTTATAAATATTTTTCCCCATGTAACTCTGCTAAAACAGCACAGTTACAACACCAGCATTGGTAGTGAACTGACTTTTGTTGTCCTTCAACTTGGAGATGGTTAGCAAGTTAAGGCCTTTGTAGCAAGTTGCCTCAGGGTGGAGGTAGAGCATGGGCTAATCTGTGTCAAAATTATTGTCCACAGTGATGGACGCCATCTAGAGTTGAGAGAGAGAGTCAGCTGTGACAAGTTCCTTCCCAGGCTTGTACTCAATGCACAACTGGTAAGGGGATAGACGCTTGACCCATCCTGCTTGGTGGCGTGTCAAGTGGGACTGCATGTTAAAATACTGAAGTGACTTGTGGTCCGCCAGAACGCAGGGTGGGAAGGTAGCAACTTCCAGGTAACAGCGCCACTTCTCAATGTAGTGCACAATTGCTGCCAATTCTTTATCATGAATGGGATAGCATTGTTCCAAGTTGGTAAGTTTCCTGGACTCATTGTCATGGCCCGCCATGACATAGTGGCTTTGAAAAGTCATGTTTTAAAAGCTTGTATTGATAAAGCTACTTCTTGTAGTCAGAAAGCTACCTTGATGATCTCCCTAGGTACCCTAACTCAAAAGTTATGGCAATTTAAAGAGCAGAGTTCAAAAACCCTTACAGCATATCCCGAAATGGTTGCGAGATTGGATTTCAAATCAAGACAAGCAACAATTAGTAAGCAGGCAAATCCAACCATATCTCAGCTTCCAGTGATCAGTTTTGGACGTTCTTACGCTCAAATGAAAGCCCTAGATAAGGAAAAACATCCAAAGTATTTTTAGATGACTAACTGAGGCAAACCGCAAAGTTCAAATCTGGCCAAAAGAATATGACTAGAATTAGTCAGCTGATGCTTCAAACTTTTAGCATGACCCTCTAGATAGAGAGAAAAGGACCTTCAGGAAGAATCTGGAAGAATCTCAAAGACCAATGTAAATGGTATAAAAAGAACCTAGTTCCCCCTTTTTCCCATTGTGATCATTCTTGGTCTGAATAATAAATAAAGGACTTCTCTTAGACTATAGTTTAAATGGATCAGAGTTGGGAGCCCTTGGGCCCTGACACTCATATGCCACAGGGAGGAAGACGCCATTGTCAGTTTCTACCCTTAGCACGCCCCCTATGGCCCTGTCAGAGGCATTAGTCTTGAGTTTTTCCTGACGGTTTCTATTGGGAGACTGCAGTACTGGTGCTGTTGTGAGCCTTTGCTTCAACATCTCAAAGGCTCAATCTCTGAAAGGAAGCCAATGGAAGTGCTGTTTGGTGTTGAGGAGCTCAGTGAGAGGTGCAATTAGTTCCCTGCAGTTGGGAATGAATTTGCGTACATAGGCAACCATGCCTAAGAATGTCTGCACCTGGCCCACATCAGTGGGGGGCAGCATGTTAGTGATTGCCTTAATTTTGGAAGGGTTGGGCTTTATCCCTTGGGCCAAGATGGTGTGCCCAAGGAATAGCAGCTCTGACTTGAGGAACTTTCATTTGGAGGGTTTAGCTTTCAGCTGATTTTTCCAAAGGGTGTCAAGGACAGCATGGAGGTGTTGGAGGTGCGTGGTTTGATCTTAACTGAAGACAATAATGCCATCAAGGTACACAACAACACATCTTCTAATCAAATCCTCAAATGTTTTGTTCATCAATATGGAGAAGGTGGAAGGAGCGTTGGTCATCCCAAAGTTCATGATTCAATACTCAAACAACCGTAGCGCGTACAGAAGGCAGTTTTTGCCTCATCTCCTGGTGCAATGCGGACCTGGTTGTACCCCGCAGTGAGATCAATCTTGCTTAAGACCTTCACACCTGCAAGTGTATCAAACAGGTTGTCAATCAGCAACAGGGGGTACTTATTCTTAACAGTTAACTCATTTAGGGCGCGGTAGTCTGTGACCAGGCAAAGGGACCTGTCCTTCTTGGCTATGAAGAAGACAGCCACCCTGTATGGGGAGAGCAAGGGGCAAATGAAGCCCTTATCAAGCGCGTCCACAAGGTGCTGGCAGAGGGTCTCATCTTCTTTTGGTGTAAGACAGTATAATGGTTGTGCTTTAGGTAACAATCCTTAAAGTTATACAGCATGCTGGATCTCCCGTGGAGGAGGTAGTTGTTCAAGTGTCTCACTGAACACGTCCTTGTACTCCTCAAGAAGTGCAGCAAGCGCTGGAGGTGGTGAGGAGGTCAAGGGAGGGACTGCAGATGGTTCAGCGCAGATAACTTCAACTGAACATTGGTTGAAGTCTAGTTTCCCCCTTGAAGTCATATGATCCTGTCTTGGTTATCCTAACAAGCACAGTATTGTAGAGTAACTTGCTCATTTCTACAGGGTAGATCTGGAATCCCACCCCATTTCTATTGAGGGTGATAACAGAGGTATCCCAGTCAATGTAGGGACGGTTGTGCCAAAGCCAGTTGAGGCCAGCAATTACGTTGTGGGTGAGCCCTGCCATGATTGGCCCAGAGAGCTAAACCTTGATGTTCCCCATTCTCACAGAGAAGGGTAGTGTCTCATGGGTAATTACAACTCTACAGGAGTCAGCTACTTGTACTGCTTTGAACCTGCTAGGCACTTGGTTCAGTTGTTGAGAGTCAGCAAACGCCTGGTCCACCATGGTGTGGTTGACCCCAGTATCTATCAGTAGTTTGTGGTTGTTCCCACAGAAACAGAAGGGATAAGCAGGTTACTTTATTGGAGGAGTGGCTTGCTTGTAGTACGGGGTTGTCACTGTGGACTTGGAAGACGTCCAGGGTTTTGACTTCATGGATGTTGTAGTCACAGGGGTTCTTTGCAAGCAAGGATTGAGAGGATGAGCCGGGTGGGGTTGCAGGCCTCTTGTTGCTACAACCCCCAGGCTTTCCCCCAATCCTTGATCTGCGCTAGCTGGAGCTCCCCTTTGGGGGTGTTTAGTCCCATTATCCTGCTGACGGGGCTGGCGGCAGCCCACATGATTGTGGCCATTGCCAGGTGTTATACAAGGTTGGGATAGAGTGCCACTGGTACGGTGAAAGCCCATTGAAGCTTGGTTGTTGGCCTCCACAATGGCTTTATAGCAGTCATTGATGGAGGTGCAGCAACCTACGGGGACCCACTTGCAGATATGGGGTTTTAATCCATTGATGATGAGTGAGTAGCATTGTATTTCTGTTGGTCACGGCTTTGGGGGCAGCAGAAAGAGCTTGTTGCCAGGCGGCAAGGTACTCAGGAACAGACCCAGTTTGTTTGATTGCTATAAGAGGAGTCCCCACAACAATGGGGGAGAAGGTTTTGCTGCAGCAGGACTTTGCAGCATCTTGGAATGCCGCCCAGGTAACGTCAAGTTCCTGGCTGGCCCAGTTGGTAAACCACACAGCGCCAGGCCCCGTGAGGCAACCAGATGCAGTGGCAACCCACATGGGCTCAGGGACCTGACAGATACAGAGGCGGATTTCAGTATATTGGAGCCAACTGAGAATGTTGCCCCCCCTCAACACCCCCGCAAAGGACTCTAGCTGAAGGTTGAGCATGCATTGGGACAGGTCTGACTAGGGCAGGGTGATGCTGATGTCATGCTGCCTGAGGCAGAGCCAATTGTACACACTTGTGAGGACTAACTAGTCTTGATAAATGACATACCTGTGAGGGATGTCCCCCTTGGGGATTGGAAGGAAAGTTTCTTGTTGGGGAGTAGCCATATGGCCCGTACTCTGTCTTTTTTAGGGGAAATTTTGTTTTAGGTAGGTTGTCAACCTACTGCTGCTACCACTACTGTACCTGAACCAATGAGGATTCAGTATTTGGAATTGGGGAAGACAACAGTCCAATAGAAAGGACAGAATAATAAGAACAAGGTATTGTTTATTGTAGAACATTGTGATTAATATACCATATGGGGAAAGCCACAAGGCCACAAAGGGATGGCATAGTGGGAAGTTCCATGTAAGGTTTAAAGCCAAGGAATAACTTGTGTGGGGATCAGCAAGTCAAATTGGTAATGCTCCTAATTAGGATAAAGTACCTGCCATTCAATATTGCCATCAGATTGGTCCATGTTGTTAGATACATCAAGGGGTGACTCATTGAGCGCCCCCTGTGTATTGTAAGATACGTTAGCAGGCAAGTCTGGAAACTTTGTTGCAACAATAAGTAATTTTACCTTATTTTCCCCTATCTATTGTGCGTATTGAATCAATTGGGTGATATGAAACTCAGTGGAATTCAAAGTGATGTAAATCAAAATGGCGTAATCACCCCCTTCCATATTAAAATCACTATTAAAATATTTTATTAAGAGAACCCTTATCAATGTATCCATGTATAATAAAGTTATAAATTACATATAGCAAAACTTTTTTTACCCAGCAATGACAATCACTAGAGGGACTATCATAGTGGCATCTATTTAGGTTGTTCTTAGTATAAGTGTCTTGGATTAATACTATAGGAACATCTTCTGGCACTATACAGCAGGCTTTGTTTTAGTTCAGATATAAGCTTATTTTAGTTAAAAATAAATAGTGTGTTTCAAAATGAAGTAAAGTCAAGATGGCGTAAACACACCCCACACTAAGTGATTTCATATGTAAATAAATTTAGCAAAATAAGATTTAATTAATCTGACTCAAAGTGATGGAATTGAGATGGCGTAAATTTGAGATGTCACATTAATAAAGTATATGTAAATTTTAACTACTTTATTTTTTTTCTTAATTTTTTGTGATTCAAAATCACTAACGCAAAAAACGCCATCTTGAATTAAATTTGAGATGGCATATGTCAGAATTTCTGGATATTGACTAATTAACAGTTTCATCAAAATAACGTGGGCCAGCAGTTAATTGCTCTTATGAAGAGTTTCAACAAAATAATGCAGGCCACAGGTTTGTGGGATCAGTTATCAAATCATATCTTGGCATCAACATACTCATGCATTACAATTAATTAATGGTATATGCAACTACTGCTCATTAATTAATACACCTCAACCACCACCTCAAACATGCTTCCCATAATAATTAATATTCTAAAACTTCAAATGAATCCTAGAACAAGAGGACCATCATATGAGCCATCATCTGCATTACATCTAGAAGAGTCTAACATGGACTGGGCTGTCAGGCCAACCACTCTAAGATAAAAGGCTTTGAGCCTATTGTATTAGAGTAGCTCTTATTTAGTGAAACAATCATCTCCGTGAACTAGTAGCCAAACGCTGGCCAGCTAACCCTGGAAGTGGCCCAGAAAGACATAAAGGATACCAATCTGTGGAAGATTTCAAGCTAACCTTCTGTTAAAACTACCCCAAAAATAATAGGCCTCCTGCGGTGCGGACCTAATGCCACTTCAGTTTCTTTAGCGTTGTGAACTAACTTGGATAAAACACGGGCAGGTGGGCCTCCTTAAAGCCAGTCCATTAGAATAAAAGACTGATGATTTCTTAACAACTTGATCATTGATCCAAGTCTTATCTCCTCAACGTGATCCTCAATTAGGCTTTATTATTGAAGAACAAAAGATGAACCTGTTGTCATACAGTATAATTATCTATAGTAAAATATAGAGATAACTAGTTATGAACCTATATCCAGAAGTAGGAAGAACTGTCCCAAATCCTCCAGGCCTTGGGCCCAATCAGACTTGCTACTTCTGATGGCAACAAATATTTTGGGCCAAAGATTACTCCAAAGTCACAGGTTCTCTGTACTTTTTTAATGTTAGAAGACTTAGGATATCATCTGGCGGATGATAAAATACCATGTGTTGTAACTGTGCTGTTTTAGCAGAGTTACACAGGGAAAAATATTTAGAAGATAGATGATAATTTTTATTGTGAGATAGTGATTATATAGCTATTCTTAATCAATGGATAGCAGGTACATGATTGGTGATCACACAGCTGGATGGAAGAGGGGGTGGCTTGATCCTGCTAATGAGTCAAGCGCCAAATTGAGGTATCCACTGTGAAGGATCATCATCTGTTTGTGTTGATGGATTTGGTAATCCAGGTTGACTTCTTAGTCTGGCTTTGAGTGACTGGGTAATCAGATTGCGGGTCATGAACCTGCTTGGTTGGAACCTTGCTGGCGGGTCAAGCCTGCGGTTTTGACACCCCCTGCTGAAGGTTGGCCTCTTCTGGAGGCAGGTTGTCAGGAGCCCAGGCGCCATATTGAACCAGTTGTTGTTTGGTGGCGGGCAGGGCGGTTTCTCGTTGTTTCTGTCTTGCTTTGCAGGGTTGTAGGCGGTTGTGGTGTAAGGTCTTGTCTTGCTTGCGTTTCCCAAGCCCTTGCACGAGGTAAGTGCTATTGTTGTTTACCTTTAGAATGATTGCTGGCCCTACTTTTTCTTGAGTTGTAGTTTTCTCTTGTCAACATTCATGACCTAGACTTTGTCCCCAAATTCATGTCTCTGGCAGATGGGGATGAAGGTCTTTTGTAAGTGTTCCTTTTCTTTGGCTGCTTGTTTGCTGTTGGCCTCTATTACCTGAGGATCTGAGCAAGGGGGGACTTGACTTGGAATTTACAGTTTGGGTCCTGTCAATGCTTGAATGATATTTGGCTGTATGCCATATACCAGTTTAAACAGGCTTTTTCTAGTGGATCTGTTCACTTAGGTTTGGCACACAAGTAATATAGTTGGTAACTGCTTATACCAGTCTTCAGGTCTCCCGGCAGTGAGTTTGGCTAGGGCTTGCACAAGGCTACCATTAAGCTGCTCTACGCGTCCATTGGCCTGTGGATGATATGGTGTTGTGACGGTGTGTTTGACCCCATTTTTGGTGAGATACATATTGGTGTCTTTGGAGGTCATTTCTTTGCCTCCATTGGTTATAAGGAGTTCTGGCTTTCCAAACCTGCCAATTATTTCCTTGCCAATGAATTGTTGGACGTTGTTACCGGTGTGTGTTTTCACCGCTTGGGCTACTGGCCACCTTGTTGCAAAATTGATGGCTGTGATGATGTATTTTTTGTTGTTGTGCTTTCCTGGCATGGGGCCCACAATGTCAAGAGCCCATACCTTGAACGGTAGTTGACTTTGAATGGGGAGTACAGACTTAGGCGGGGTTTTGCTTTTGGCAAACTTTATGCAGACTTTGCACTGTTGCACTTCCTGGACATTGCGGTATAGGGTTGGCCACCAGGCTTTATGTTTTAGGAATTTGTATAGATTTTGGCTCTTAGTATGTCCGAGATTCCTGTGATAGAAAAGAATGGTATTGACTTGTTGATGTGTGGAAATGTAGGGAACAGTTGTGCCATCTGACATTTTTCTGTGAAGAGTCCCGTATACAGAAGCAAAGAGATGTTCATTCTTGATGACCGTTTCTTTGGTGATATTGGTTGTGCCTACAGGGAACCATTTGTCTTTTGTACGGAGCACTAGGAGAGGCCAGTCTGTGTTGAGCCCATTCTCTCTCCTAGAAGCGCAGATATACAGACGGGACAGGGCGTCCGCCATGGCGGGTTTGGCCCCAGGCTTATATTAGATGAGCATGTTAAACCTTTCTAAGATTTCCATCCACTGCGCTTGGCGGCGTGAAAGGTTTGCTTTTGTCTTGAAATAGATGAGCAACTTATGATCAGTCAGTGCTGTGAATTCTTCCTGCTGCTCCAGGTAACAGCCCCATTTGACTAGGCAGTGTATGATGGCCAACAGTTCTTTGTCGTGGATTGGGTATCAACACCTGCCATCTGTCAGTTTGCGCGACTTGTAGGCTACAGGCAGGAAATCACCATCACTATTCTTAATCTGTAGTACTCCCCCAATGGATGCAGCTGAGGTGTCAGTTTCCATCTGGTACTCTCTGTCTTGTTTTGGATACTGTGAGATGGGAGCTATTGTGAGCTTTTCTTTGAGACGTCTAAAACAGAGGTCACATTGGGGGTCCATACAAACTTGGTCTTGGCGCCGGTTATGGCAGACAAGGGGGCAGCCAAGATGCCACAGTTGGGTATGAAGCGTCATACATAGGCCACCATTCCCAAGAAGGTGTGGAGTTCTGATTTGTCCTTGGGAGGTGGATTCTTTAAGATGGCTTGTATCTTCTGACTGTCGTGTTTGATGCTGTCTTTTGAGACTATGTGTCCCAAGAAGGGTAGTTGCTCAAAAAAAACTGGCATTTGGAGGGCTTGGCCAACAGTTTGTGCTGTTCCAAGGTTGCAAAGACTTCCTCCAGGTCTTTATGGTGCTGTTCCACAAGGGGCTGTAGACAATAATATTGTCCAGTTGCACTAGGGCATGTTTGCCTATGTGTGGCGCAAACACTTTGTTCATGAAGGTTAAAAAAGTGGACGGGGCATTGGTCATGCCAAAGTTGAGTACCACACATTTTTAGGAACTGTAATTAGTGCAGAAGGCTTTCTTGGAGATGTCTTCCTCCTTGATACAAATCTGATTGTAGCCTGCAGTTAGATCAATCTTGGAGAAGATGGTGGCTCCTCCCAAGGCGTCAAAGAGGTTGTCAATCAATGGCACTGGGTAATAATTCTTAATGATGACTTTGTTTAGGGCGCAGTAGTCTGTGACCAGGTGTAAGGTACCGTCCTTTTTAGCCACAAAGAATATGGCAGCCCTAAAGGGAGACTGTGAGGGGCGGATAAGTCCTTTTTTCAGTGCCTCCTTGAGATAGGCGCGTAGGGTGGTGTCCTTGTTTGGGGTCAGTTGATAGATGGGTTGTGCCTTGGGTAGAGCCCCCTTGAGTTGGATAGAGTGTTGGATTTGCTTCTCAGGGTGTAGCCCAGGTAACGCTTCTTTAAAGATTTCTGGGTGATGGGCCACAATGTCGCAATCTTGCAGCGTGGAGGTGTCCTGGTGGTCCTTGAAGTGTATGATTTCATACTGGCAGGAGTCCCAGTCAATTGCTTTCAGGTTTTCCTTCTTGTCTAAAGTCTCTGTGATGCCTAAAAAGACGTGGTTGTTTAGGAGTTGGTCTACAGAGTCCAGGTAGATCTGGTGGTTGACACCTTCACGCTTGATGGTCAACACTGAGGTAGCCCAGTCCATGTGGGGGTTGTTTTTCCGTAACCAGTCCAGTCCCAGTACAATGTCAAACTTAGGGAAGTCAATGACAGGACCTTGGATGGTGGAGTGGAGGTTCTCAAGCATGACAGAGAAGGGGGCAGTTTCTTTTGTCACAGCAAAGTGGTTTTCATCAGCCAGGACCACGTTTTTAATCCGCAAAGGATTAGTGGCCAGCCTGAATTTATCTACAAAGCTGCTGTTGACTAAAGTTCAATCTGCGCCTGAGTCCAGGAGTGCTGAGCCTGTGTAACTGCAAAAGTGGAAAGGTTAAGACATCAATTTATTGGGATGTCTGGCAATGGTTTATAGTACCAGGTCTTCCAAGGGCACTTGGATCATTGGGCATTGATCCACATCCTTGGGTTGGTATTCCTTGTTGGGCAAGTCAAGAATTGCGTGGGGAGAGCTTGGCTTGCTTAGTGCTCTCCCTGGGCTTTTCCCTCATCTTGGTTGCTTGGGTGGCAGTGACACGGAAATGGGTACAATTTGACTGACTGTTATTTCCATTTTCATTCAAACCCGTGGGTTTGTGGTTGTTGTTATTGCCGTTGCCTCCAGGAGGTGGTTGAGAGGAGCGCCTACTTGGATGGGAGTCCTTGGGCCTTTCTTGTTTCCCAGTCTGTGCCTTGTGTAGAGTGTTGGATGTTTGTTCCACTTTTCTGCTTCACGGTACAGGCTTTGCAGGTTGGTTACCTGGTCCAGGCTCACATGTCTCATCATGTTTGTCTTGAGGGCGTTGTAGTACATGAGGTGTGTTGCTGGGGTGTCAAAGGCCATATCAGATGGGGAACAGAGACAGAGTTCCTTGTAGGCGCGGGTAAGTTCCTTAACGGTGCCTATCTGGGTCAGGTTCTTTACTTGATGTATGATCATGAGCGCCGTACCCTTAAGCACAAATCTTGCCAAGAAATCCTGTTTGAAGGTGTCCCAGTTCTTGTCAGTGTGCTCTTTGTGCCACTTGTCACACCAGGTGCCAGCGTCAAGGGTCAGACAAATGGAAATCTCCGCAATCCTTAATTGCTGTGGGCATTCCATCTGAGTCAGCTTGCTTTGGGCAGACTGGATCCATGCAGCAGCATTGTTGTCATTGGCCCCTGAAAAGGGCTCTAAGGCAGCGCTGCAAAGTCTTTGTGCAACATAGGTGGGCATGGTGGTTTTGTCAGCTGGTTGTGGCATCAACAAAAGCGCCTGAAAGAACCCTTGGGCGACAGGGCGTTGAAGGCAGGTAGCAGGATCACCGTGTTTTGGTAGAGAACAAAGCCATCAGGTATCTTGGTACCAGGAGTATACAGCGTCCAGTTGGGCGGGAGGCCAGACATAATTCTGTCAAGGATTTGTTGGCCACGGCGTGTGCGGACAACAGGCTGAATTTTTCAAGATAAGGTAGGATGGAGAGCCTACCTGTGCTACCATTGTTGTAACTGTGCTGTTTTAGCAGAGTTACACAGGGAAAATATTTAGAAGATAGATGATAATCTTTATTGTGAGATAGTGATTATATAGCTATTGTGAATCAATGGATAGCAGGAACATGATTGGTGATCACACGGCTGGATGGAAGAGGGGGTGGCTTGATCCTGCTAATGAGTCAAGCGCCAAATCAAGGTATTCACTGTGAAGGATCATCATCTGTTCATGTTGATGGATTTGGTAATCCGAGTTGACTTCCTAGTCTGGCTTCAAGTGACCAGGTAATTGGATTGCGGGTCACAAACCCGCTTGGTTGGAACCTTGCTGGCAGGTTGAGCCTGCGGTTTTGACACATGGTCTGCAATTTTCTGACAGTGTAAAATGAAGTGGCGTTTTTGAGATGGCGTGTCCTACCATAAGTTAATTTTCAAATGAAGCATGGATAATATAAGTCATGATTTTCTGTTTCTATAATATTCTTACCCACAAAGGTGAGCATAATAAAGTAATGGGTGTAAAGTCACAGTATTGATAGTTAAAAGGTGTAAAAAAGTAGGAGCTTTTTATAATAAGCTCTTAAAAAGACAACTAAAAAGTTTTTTGTTGTAACTGTGCTGCTTTAGCAGAGTTACAAAGGGGGAAAATAATTAGAGACTATATAATGTTCTTTTTTAAAAGGATAATTGTTATACAGTCATTGTGAATCAGCTAGAGGAAACATGATTATGATGGTCACTCAATTGAATGATTAGAGATGTGGTTTGATCCTTGTAATGAGTCAAGCGCTAACTTGAGCTATCCATCATGAGGGATCATTGTCTGGCCATGTTGTTGGATTTGAAAAATTGAGTCAACTTCCACATTTGGCTTTGACTCACTAGGAAGTTGGATTTTGGGTCACAAACCCGCTTACTTGGAAACTTACCAGAAGTTGACCCTGTTGTTTTAACACCCCCAAGCTGAGGGTCAACTTCCTCCACAGGGAGGTCTGCTGGGAGGTTGTCAGGAGCCTGGATGTCATATTGAACCAGCTATTGTTCAGTTGCAGGGAGGACCATTTTCTGTTGCTTCTGATGAGCTTTGCATGGACAGAGTCTTTTGTGGTATAGAACTTTATCCTGTTTCCTTTTGCCCAGATCTTGCACTAGGTAACTGTTGTTTTTTACCTTTAGGATGATGGTAGGTCCAACCTTTTCTAATTGTAGCTTACTCTTGTCAGTGTTTATTACTTATACTTTTTCACCAACCTCATGTCTCCCTTGGATGAGAATAAACATGTTTTGCCACCGTTTTCTCTCTCTCTTCTTGGTTGACATTGGCTTGGAGTATGTGGAGGTCAGAACAAGGCAGTACCTTTTTTGGTATTTTTAGCCTGGGCCCTATGAGGGCTTAGACAATGTTGGGCTGAGAGCCATACACTAGTTCAAAAGGGCTTTTTCTGATGAATCTGTTCACCTGGGTGCAACACACCAGAAGTGCAGCCACTAGTTGTTTGTGCAAGTCCTCAGGTGTGCCGGCAGTGAGTTTGGCAAGTGCCTGCACTAGGCTATCATTTAGGCGCTCCACTCTGCCATTAGCCTGAGGATGATATGGCGTGGTTTCAGTGTGTTTGACGCCTTGTTTGGTGTTGTAAATTGCGCCATTAATGCCATTTTGATATGGCCTTCAAATATTGATATGTGCAAAGATTTGGTTGGTTTTGCTTTTGATTTTGGGAATTCCTCCCCTTCCGCAAATGGGTCTGGTTCAATACCCAGCCATTCTGGAATATAATACTTGTCCTTGACTGATCCTGGTATGACCTCATTCCAACGTGACCCCTTCTGCCACTCTGTCTACCTAATGAGTGATTATTGACCCTTGTCTACTATTTAAGTAGAATTATTTCTCCTAATAAAGACACACAATCCAAATTTATGTTGGCTTTAATATTATTCAAGCTTTTTCCTTTCCTTTTTGCCAAAAAGAATTCTTCATCTTGTATTCCAGGAAATTAAGGTATTTGCCCTTAATTTTGCCCTGAAGGCTAACCCAAGGCTAGCTTTGAACCTCAAATATTTTGTTATAAAGATTTCCTGCCGTGTCCTCCTGGATGTCATCCCCAGGAGCCAAACACAACAAAATGGTGCTCACTACAGGGGCTGCAAGCCCCTTGGTTACCCTGTTCCCACGCGCATTCTCTGGTCCTCCTCCCTTTGTTTCTGAAGTACCCAAACAACCTAAAGTTTCTATTCCTCCTCTAGAAGAAGACATCATCAATGCCCCCTCAACTCCCATGGTGCTGGTGCTGTCCCCCGGGCCCATGTGGGCCCCCTTCCAGCTTTCTTTCTTGACTATGAGCAAGCTCATGCTGCCACCCTCTCCCTGCTTCACTTTGGCACTGTGGTGATGCATACTATCCCTGGTCTCCGTCCCAGGTATGCTTCTGAAGACCTATATTCCTTCCTCTTGGATTTTGGTCTCTCCCCCGCGCTGATGGAATCCATGGATAAGATTGGTGTGTTAGTCAACCAGTTCATCCAACCCGTCCTGGTTCACCATCAACTTGCATTAGGATCCCAGAATCAGATTCTAAATGCTGTAGCCACCGCTGTCTCAAACAATCATACTCAAAATATGGCATATCAAGAATGGTCCCACAGTCTCTTTATGTGTATTTTGGATAACCAGCGTGACTCGCTGGCCTCCCAGAAGTACCTAAACTCATCACTGAATTCCATTTGTTTCTTGCTCCCTGGATATATCAAGGACCAACTGTGCAAATTAGATGAGCATCAAGCAACGTGGTGTGGACAAATTGAGGCCTCTCTTCTAAAGAATTGTCAGGACTTTGATACTCTGGTTACCAAACTCAACCAATTTTGAGAGCATATATTCCCAGCTCAAATTGGTTGGGACTCATGTCAATACCTAGGGTTGCCACTACAACACCAATATGATCTGGATAAGGCTGCACTAGGCAACACTCTGTATCAAGTACAAAATTATGTGGATGATAGAGTAGTGTCCATTAAGGTGATACCTCCCGCTCCTCCTGTTGAGGTCCCCTCTGACTTTAAAGCCAAAGTATGGGAAACCATAGCAGAGCTCAAGGCTACCACTCTTTGTCAATCTTCTGTTCAAAACCCTCCTCCAGTAGAACCTATTACAGACCCTTGCATTGCTTTGCTCATTGGCCAAGTAGCTACCTTGCAAGGAGAAATTGAGTACTTGAGACAACGCCTCTCTAATCCTGATGATTTGTCCTCTGAATCTGAATGTGAAGAGGAAGAGGAAGCTGAAATTGCTAGTATTACCGCTCATGGTAATCATGGTTGTTGCCCTGGCTGGGAAGGCCAACCCTGGGTCAACATTGCTCTCACCCTGGATCAGCTAGCGGAAGTAACAAATGATGTTGCTGATA
This sequence comes from Entomophthora muscae, assembly GCA_014839935.2. NCBI lineage: Eukaryota > Fungi > Entomophthoromycota > Entomophthoromycetes > Entomophthorales > Entomophthoraceae > Entomophthora > Entomophthora muscae. The sequence continues at coordinate 111,497 of QTSX02000890.1, forward strand.
GGCAGGACACATTGGAGAGAGAGGTACAAAACCTCTCTTGTTTGACCAAGACAATAAATGGACAGATTATCCCTTTGGTTGCTCAAACCACGTCCCTGACCACTTTCCTCAATGGGATTACTGGCACTCTATTAGTGCAACAGATTAAGATTGATGAATTTGGAGCTGCTGCTGCTATCACTAGAGATATTAGTGGACAGAACAGCTCTACCTTGGATACCCTAGAGGAAAGCCTTTGACTCCTCTGGGCTAGACAGTCTGCTGCTGAATCTGAGTTTGAGGGCAATCCTCACATTAATGTCCTCAACCCAGGTGACAACAGTCAGTCCTCTTCCTCGTCCATTGACCTGAATTACAAGCCAACCTTCAAACAGATATTTGACCCTAACGCCTCTACCATTGCTGCCTTCCTAACAATTTACAAGACTGCAATGTGTAGGGCTACTGATGAACTCAAAAATAACATATCCTCACCTGTCTCCATCCCATATGCCAAGAAGGGGTGGTCCCCAAACTCCCCTTCATTGTCACTTGGGAGGACATGAAGCGCCTCCTTATTGAGGAGTTCAGAGGAGATCTCAGCTTGGAGGTCAAGAAGGATGTGTTTATGCACATTGCCTTTAAGTCCAAGGAAACCCTGGCTGAGTTTGCAGATTTTTTCTACATTGAAGGTCAACAGTTAATCACCAGTCAACAGTTAACTCCCCAGGAAGCTTACACGGCTTGTTCAAATGCTTTGAAAGTGAACTAGCTTCTATGCTTACACTTTAAGGCACACAAGGCTTCACTCACTTCCACAAAGAGTATTAAGACGCTCTTGCAAGACATGCATTAGACCATGGGGGTACAGTGGTACGTGAAAATAAAGCCAGTAATTCTGGGACTACTTCTTGTACGCCTCACATTATGACACTGGGTGAAGGTGGACAGAATAAGAGGCAAGGTTGTCATAACTGTGGCCAAATAGGGCATCACTTACGTAATTGCATCAATCCCCGAGTGAAAGGTTGTGACCCCAAGGAACAGGCAGGAAAAGAGAGGTCAAATTAGAGACAGAGACACTCTCTGCTGATCAATCTCCCCTGTCTCCCCCTGATCCTCCTTCTGATGAGGAAGATCTGTCTTCCTCTGGCCCAAATATTCTTCACCTATTCCACAATCTCTCCAGTGATTGTGAACCTTAAAGATTCTGATAGTGAAGAATCTGATAGTTATGGCTACTCCGTTTTGGCTGTTTCAGAGACTGTCTCTATCCTGTACAAGCTTCTTCTCTGAGAAGACCACCACCACTTCTCAAGCACCTTCAAGTGAAGACAAAGCCATGGTGGCTTGCCCTTACCTAGCTCAAGCTCATTGACCTCCTGTCTTGGTTGATTTTTCTGAGGAAGCTGTCAAGCTAGCCAAAGCTCTCTTCCAAAATGTAACTGTGTCTCCCACTGCAGACTGTGTATAAGGATATTCCTGCCTTAAGGTGCATGCAAGCTAAATGGGAGAAGGCGCTAGAGGCTGAGAAAGATGTGTTGGCAGTCTTGCCCCCTTTGAGAAAGATACAACCCACGTAGAAGTATCAATCCAAAAGGTTAAAATTAAGGCCATTTCAGACACGGGTTCTCCAGTCAACGTAGTATATTCAAAACTAATGAAGAAACTTAAGATGGTCCCTGACCTCAACTACACTCAGTTGTATGGCACAGCTGGCATGGCAAAAACTTGTGCCATTGGTGCCTACTCTGCTCTACCCATGAGGTTTGGGAAACTCCTCAGTGCTTCACCCGCTGTAGTCCTTGAAAACAAAAGTTATGACCTCTTGGTAGGTACACAATTCCTCCGCAAGTATAACAGGATTGCAAACCTGCATGATGGATACCTTTCACTATTAGGATATGATGTCCCTCTAATCTTTGAAGAACCCTCACGTCTCCCAGGAAAACGTCTTAAGACATGTGTGCTAAAGTACCCCACTGGTATCTTCTCACTCAAGTACAGGACTCATTCTTCCAATATGAGTTCCCCTCCTCCTTCCTGTCCTGCAGAAGAAAGCGTACCTCTTCTTGCCCTGCAGCTATCACCATCCCTCCAGGCTCCCAAGTGGTTATTGACTCTCAGATTTCTTATGAACTACCTGAAAAGTTGTTTTTGGAACTCTACTCTCCTGAATCCCTAAGTTGTAAAGAGCCCTGACTGTGTCCAGGGATCCTAGATCAAACCCACAAAGAGCCCGTACAATTACTGCTTGCCAATCTGACTGCCCTGCCCATGCAGGTGACCCAAGGCCAAGTTGTAGGGCATGGTCTTATACTGGGGGCAGAACAAGTGGCCTCCCTCTACCCTTTCAGAACTTTCAGTGAAATCAGTCTACCTGAAGACAATCCTCAAGCTCTCTCTTTGTTCACAACTGCTAATTTCCCCCAATTGTCTCCCATCCAACAAAATGACGTGTTGGACCTGCTCAATCAGTTTAGCAACATCTTTGCCTCTGGACCTACGGACTATGGCCTGGCTAAAGGAGTCATCCATCAGATTGATACTGGGGATGCACCCCCTTTTTGTGCCAAACCATACTGCTGTAGTGGGTGGAGGATGCTCAAGTGTTTAAGGAACTTAAGCAGCTCTTAGATGCTGGGCTACTAGATCCTTCTCAGAGCCCTTGGGCCTTCCCATTGTTGATCCTCAAAAAAATGATGAAGGCCACTGCATTGTGATGGATTACCGCTGCCTGAACTTGCTCACCAAAAAGAACTCTTATTCTCTGTCTATAATTGATGATGCTATTAGACAATTAGGGTGATCAAAGTTTTTCTCTGCTATGAATATAGCATAAGAATACTGGTAGGTTGACTTGTCTTCTGAAGATAGAGAGAAAGCTGCGCTTATCACCTCAGAAGGTCTTTTTGAACCTGCTTGTATGCCCCAAGGACTCTGCAATGCCCCTGCTACATTTTAACAGGCTATGGACTCCATCTTGCAAGATTTGAAGCTCTCCTGTGTCCTCATATACCTTGATGATATTACTGTGTTTAGCTCCACCTTTACTGACCATTTGGACCACCTTAAAGCTGTCTTCATCAAAATTTGGGAGGCAGGCTTGAAACTCAAACCCTATAAATGCTCCTTCTTCAAGGAGCAACTTGACTTCTTGGGCCACAAGGTCACCCAAACTGGAATACACCCTATAAATAATAAGGTGGAAGCCATTGACAAGATGCAGCCCCCACAAACCTATGAGAGGTCCAAGTCTTTCTTGGTATGATGGGGTACATTGACAATTCATCCCTGGTTTTGCTGAACTAAACAAACCCCTTGTCCAGCTCCTTTGCAATGTACCCTTTGAGTGGATTGACAGCCAACAACAGTCTTTTGAAGCGCTGAAAGCCAAGCTCAAAGAGGCTCCTATCCTAGTCTACCCTGATTATGATAAAGAGTCTATCTTGTACACTGACTGTGGTGATCCACATGTGTGCTGTTTTGCAGGTAAGGGTTGATTTGGCTTCAAATAAAGACAATATGCTGAAGAGTGACAATGTGTGGTTAGCTGGTGACGCTGTAAGCTAGTAGGTAACATAGGTTTACTAGGGGTAAGTAGGGTGAGCCTAGTAGGTAACATGATCTACTAGGGTAAGTAAGGCCTGGCTGGTAGGTACCATAGGACTACCAGAGGCAGATGTTGCCTCCACCCAGCAGAAAAAATTGGCTGCTTTGTGCTATAGCGCTTTACCCTGCAGGAAACTGTGGCTGCAGAAGAGTGAAGACTGAAATAGCAAGCAGGGAACTCTGTCTGTCTGGGGGGAGTAGGTTTTGGACCCCTGGCAGTTAACATGGACTGCCAGGGAGAGGAAGAGCTTTGAGGGCTCTACGTACCCTAATACGCTTGCAGAGGTCTGTGAGCAAGCACCCTACCTAACAGACTGGTAGGGTGTCCTTGTTTATGTCCCTATGGGAGCTTTGGGGGGAGCCCAAAGTGAGCATTGGAGGGCATAGATTTGCTCAGAGGTGTCACCAATGCGGTTTGCTTGGGGAAGCAAGCTGCAGAACTTGGTGTGATCAGGCCTCTGGGAAGTGGAGCTGATTACTCTGCAACTGAAAGCCCAGACTTAATCACCTGGGTGAGTAAAGACAACACATAGACATTAATCTATGGTTGAATGGCCTAAGTGGATTGCCACTTGCAAGGGCCCAGTCAAACGCCAGTTTAATATAGACTCATGCCTGGGTCTACAAGTTCTGGTAATGGAGACTGAGATAAAGAACCGAGGTGGTTCACAGAATTAACAGAGAAAACTAGCAGGAGGGACTGTTTGGTCACAGTGAAGGCTAGTTGATAGACTGGTAATTCATACTGAATTATGGGAACCAATATGTTTCAGTATGTAGAAGGAACAAAGGAGGTTCCTAGTCAGGATTTGTGGAGGAACTGGTTGAGGATAAGTTGAAGGACAGGAAGATTATGATGCAGGACTAGCTGATCATAAAGCAGGATGACCAAAGGACCAGAAGTTTGTGGTGAAGAACTGAAGAGCTGAGAGAATGAACTAGCCATACTGAAGCAAGTGGATTACAAAGGCCAAAAATCTACAGAAGGAGCCAAAGACCAGGAATAGGAAGCCAGAGCTGGAACAGACCACAGGAGCCCAAGATTAGAACATAGGAGCCCAAGACCAAGGAGCAGGAGCCAAAGACCAAGTATAAGAAGTCCAAGAGATTGTTAAAGGACTCTAAGTATTGGCACAAAACCCTCACTATTCCCTATCCCAAGGCCGTATATCAGAAGGTTTCTAAGGGGATCTTCCTTCTGATTGTGAATAAAGCGCCTATTACAACCCCTACCCAAGTTTCCTGCATTAAGAAAGGGTATAAGTTCTATGAGTCAATTACCCCACATTTTTTATCCTAGCCCAGGAGACAAGGAATCCTATTGCATAGGGTGCAGGAAGTTTGCCTCTAGTAAGTATGCCCAGGAGGAGTGGGAAAAAGTGACTAGGCATCTTGAAATGACTGATAGAGGAAGGGAGTTTACTGGGGGAGAGTTTGCTAGACTATTACAGGATTGGTATTGGCCTACAGAAGGGCTGGAGCCTGCTGAAGTATAAGTGTATGGTGGAGATGCTTGCCTAGTGATTGGGAAGGTACTGGAAGAGTTTGCTCTTATGTAGGCCAAGTATAAGCTCCTAACCAATCATTCACCACTGTTGGAGAATGACAACTCCTCCAAGACAGTCCCTGGCTATGACCAAGGACACACTTTGGAGACTGGTGACCAGGAACCCCACACTGACACTAGTGAAGTAGCTGTGGGTGCCATCTTAGCCCAGCTTGACAAAAAAGGCGTGGATCAACCTGTAGCCTACTCTTCACGGCTCCTCAATAAACACGAGAAGAACTACAGCGTCACTGAAAAAGAATGTCTGGCGGTGCTGCATGCTGTAAAAAAGTTCAGGCATTACATCTATGGGACCCACTTAACGGCAGTTACAGATCACTCCTCCCTCAAATGGCTGCAACAACTAAAGAAACCTGAAGGTCAACTAGCGTGTTGAGCTCTGCATCTACAAGGGTACAATTTCACTGTGATACACTATCCTGGGGCCCAACATCAGAACGCTGATGGCTTGTCAAGGATGCCTATTCTAGCTATCCACCCCGCTGACACTGATTGCCTATACAAATTAATAGGGTACCTTGACTCTTGGACCACTGAGCCAGAAGACATTTGCTTGGCGCTACAAACCCTATCCAAGGATACTGTGATTTGAGATAGACAACTCTTCAAGAAAGTCAACAACACTTACCTAACCTAAGTCTGTCCTAGCATGTGGATTGCCATCATCCTCCAAGCCCATATTGACACGGGACACAGAGGCATAGCAAAAACTCATGACTAGTTGTGCAAAAACTTCTATTGGGAAAAAATGCGCCTCCTAATTCCTGACATCCTTTCCTCCTGTCATTCTTGTCAGCTCCAATGCCCCCAACTCTCACAGCATCAGTTCAAGCTCATTCCCCTAAGCATGCCTTCCACACTGTGAATATTGACGCTGTTGGGCCTCTCCTGCGTTCTAGGTCTGGGTGTCAATTCATTTTAGTAGCCGTGAACCACTTTAGCAAATGGGTTGAAGCCAGAGCTACAAAAGATATAACTTCTAAGACCACTGCTAATTTCTTGTAGCAAGATATCTTCTACCGTCATGGTTGCCCTCAAGTCCTGCTTTCTGACAATGGGACCAACTTTAATGCTTGCTCATAACATCCATTGTAGAAGCTATGGATACACATCAATCCTTCTCTGCACTGTATAACCCATCAATAAACAAGATTGTGGAACAATAAAACTCCACCCTTGTGTCTATCATGAGGAAGCTTACCCTCTCTGATGCCACTAACTGGGATATGTTCCTTCCTCCTGCCCTCTTTGTGTATATACTCAGCAGACATTGAGTGACTGGCCAGTCCCCCTTTGCCATGCTGTATGGACAAGAAGCCTCTACCCCCTCAATCTTTGGACCCCTGTTGATGGAGGTTGACGCCTCTACTAATCCCAAAGCTCATGTCAAAGACTTGACTAACTGCATCATTGACATCCAAGCTACTGTCTATTCTACTGCTTACAAGGTCAAAGCCCTGTAACTCTTGCCCTTTAATGCTTGCAGAGCCCCCCTCCCTGAGTACTAAGTGGGTGACCTAGTCCTCTATTATCAAAATTGTACTGGAGGCCATGCTCATAAGCTAGACTCCCTCTGGGTTGGACCTTGTGAAGCCACCTGCAAGAAGGGTGTCAAATATACTGTGAAGCTACTGTCCTCTGGCCACCCTTTTCCAGGGTACACTCCAAATTCCTCCACAAATATCACCTCCCTGTGTCTAATCTTGAGGGGGGAGATGTTGTAAATTTTGCCATTAATGCCATTTTGATATGGCCTTCAAATATTGATATGTATGAAGATTAAGTTGGTTTTGCTTTTGATTTTGGGAATTCCTCCCCTTCTGCAAATGGGTCTGGCTCAATACCCACCCATTACGGAATATAATATCTGTCCTTGACTGATCCTGGTATGACCTCATCCCAAAATGACCCCTTCTGTCACTCTATCTACCTAATGAGTAATCATCAACCCTTGTCTACTATTTAAGTAGAATAATTTCTCCTAATAAAGACAAGTTTATCCACATTTGTGTTGGCTTTAATATTCTTCAAGCTTTTCCCTTCCTTTTTAAAAAAAGGAATTCTTCATCTTGTATTCCAGGAAATTAAGGTAAATGCCTTTAATTTTGCCCTAAAGGCTAACCCAAGGCTAGCTTTGAACCTCAAATCTTTTGTTATAAAGATTTCCCATTGTGTCCTCCTGGATGTTGTCCCCAGGAGCCAAACACAACATTTGGCAAGGAAGACATTGGTGCCGTCAGAGGTCAATGCCTTGCCTCTATTGGTAATCAATTGTTCTGGATTTCTGAACTTACTGATGATTTCTTTGCCTATGAATTGTTGCATGTTGTTACCAGTGTAGGTCTTGACAGCCTACACCATGGGCCAACAGGTCACAAAAATGATGGCTGTGATGATATATTTCTTATTATTATGCTTTCCTGGCATGGGACCCACAATGTCTAGGGCCCATACTTTGAAGGGTAGTTGGATGAAAATGGTTAGTACATACTTGGATGATGTGTCCCTTTTAGCAAACTTTTCACACACTTTACATTGATCCAGTACCTCTTGTACGTTGCGGTATAATGTGGGCCATCAGGTCTTATGCTTAAGGAATTCATATAGGTTACAGCTCTTGGTGTGGCCTAGATCTTGATGGTACTGTAGGATGGTGTCAACTCTTTGATGAGTGGGAACGTATGAAATGATTGTCATGTCTGTCATTTTGAAATATAGGGTTTCATAGACATCTGCAAATAGTTACTCATTCTTTACTAAAATGTCTTGGGTGATGTTGTTTGTACCAGGAGGAAACCCCTCATCTTTGGTGTGAAACAATAGCAGGGGCTAATTGAGATCCAAACTGTTTTGTCCTCTCAAAGCTTTCATTTATAGGCGTGAGAGGGCATTGACTGTAGCCAGTTCCAGTCCTGGTTTGTACTGTTGCAATCAAGTTTCCCTCCTTGCCTGCCAATGTATCTCAAAATACACAGGGGGCGCTCAATGAGCCGCCCCTTGACGTATCTAATAACACAAACCAATCTGATGACAATGTCAAACTGCGGGCACTTTCTCTTAATTAGGAGCGCTATCAATTCAACCTGCGGATCCCGCACAAGTTATTCCTTGGCTCCAACCCTTACATGGAACATGGAACATGCCACCCCTTGTGGCCTGGTGGCTTTCCCCATATAGTATATTAATCACAATATTCTACAATAAACAATACCTTATTATTATTCCTGTTCTTTCTATTGGACTGTTGTATTCCCAAATTCAAATACTTAATCCTCATTGGTTCAGTTGCAACAGTGGTAGTAGCAGTAGGTTCACAACCTACCTAAAGAGAAAATTTCCCCAAGAAAGGATGGAGTACAGGCTATATGGCTACTCCCCATCAAGAGACCTTCCTCCCAATCCCCAAGGGAGACAGCCCCATGGATACATCATCTATCAAGATCAACTGGTACTTATGAGCGTGTATAATTGACTCCACCTCAGGCAGCACAATGCAAGTGTCACTCCGCCCCAATCAGACCTCTCTCAGCCCATGCTCAATCTCCAGCTTGAATCCTTTATGGGAGGTGTCAAAGGGGCTGGCATTTTCAGTTGGTTCCACTCTACCAAAACCCGTCTCTGTATCTATCAAGTACCTGAGACCATGTGGGTTGCTACTGCTTCTGGGCGCCTCACAGGGCCTGCTGCTGTGAGGTTCACCAACTGGGCCAGCCAAGAAATAGATATCACCTGGGCGGCATCCAGGGATGTCACAAAGTCCCGCTACAGTGAAACATTTTCACCCAAAGTGGTGGGGACTCCCCTCCTGGCCATTAAACAGACTGGGTCTGTTCCTGAATATCTTGCTGCCTGGTAAAAAGCTCTTGCCGCCGCCCCAGAAGCTGTGACTGATGGGAATGCCATGCCCTTGACCCTAATAGTTAATGGGCTCAAGCCCCATATCTGTAAGTGGGTCCCCGTAGGTTGCTGCATTCCTATTGATGACTGTTACAAAGCCATTGTGGAGGCCAACAACCAGGCGTCAATGGGATTCTGCCACACAAATGGTGCTCCACCTCAACCTTGTTCTGAATCTGGAAGTACCCACAACCAAGTAGGCTGCTGCCAGCCCCCTCAACAGGATAATGGGACTAAACGCCCCCGCAAGGGGGAGCTCCAGCTAGCCCAAATCAAGGACCTGGGAAAAGCCTGGGGGTTGCAGTTACAAGAGGTTCTGTAACCTCACTTGACCCTCACTCTCAATCCCTCCTTGCAAAAAACCCTGCAATTACAACATTCATGAAGTGGAGGACCTTGATGTCTTCCTAGTTCATAGCAACAACCCCATACTCCAAGCAATCCACTCTTCAAATAAAGTAAATTTCTTGGCCTATCCCTTCTTGTGACCATACTACAGTCACATTGGGCTGTGGTTTCACAAAGAGGTTGAATTGTGATAAATTTCATAGGTTGAAATTCAAAACAATAGGATTGGCCTTGGAGAGATTTTACAGTGTAGTAATGGATTACCCAGGAATCAATTAGGCTGTACTAATTGAGGGCCGTAATGAATAATATGAACAATTCAGATTATGAGACTAGGTGTCTCAAACCGTCTAATTAACCATGGAGGTTAATTGATACCCAGGAATCAATTAGGCTGTACTGATTGAGGGCCGTACTGAATAATATGAGCAGTTCAGATTATGAGACTAAATGTCTTAAACTGATTGATTAACTGGGAAGGTTAATTAATTGATACCCTGGAATATGATTGATGAGGATTTGATCATAGGGCCAAAATGGACTTGACTGTGTCAAGTAAAGACTTGTTGTCTTCAAACAGATTAATTAAATGGGAAGGTTAATTAATATATGCTTGGAATAAAATTAATGAGGATTTAATTATATTGTTTAATTGCCTTGACTGTGTCAAGAAGTTTGGTTAAGGTTAGCTAAAATTAAACCCCCAAATTGTGGTTTAAAAGCGCCGTGTTGGCAAATTCATTGGGTTAAAAGCACTGCTGCACTGCCTAATGGATTTGCAAAGCGCCACCTGGGAAAGTTCCTGGGCGCCGCAGTGGCGCCTGGTTTGAGTTTCAAAGTGTTTTAATGGGGTTTTAACGCAAAAAACCATTAAATGCAAAAATAGCTAAAAGTAGACAATGGTGTCTGTGCATTCAGGATTGATCAGCTGGTTCCCAGTTGGCACAAGGATAGCTTGGATCAGGAATACGTATATTCCACAGGGTTTTGGCGCCAGAAGTCCAGAATGCTTCAAGCCAAAGCAATACATTTCCACAGAAAGAATCAGGCAATTCTGGAATGTATTAGGGCACATTCTTATAGGTTAAGAGTGTGAAGATCTTTTTGGTAAAGATCTGGATTGGATGACGCTGTTATGTCATAAACCATGTGATAGGAATCCAGGTGTGATTCCGGAACTGGAGGGGTTTTCAGCCAAATGTACCCTGATTGGTATATAATGGAAACATGATAATAATTAATAAAAAAGATGATACTTATGTGTAAAATGCTTGCTTTCCCCTCAATCTTTTTATGCTTTGTGTTTTTGGCTTTTAACTGAAATAAAACTACCACGGAATGAAAGAGATGGTCTTCAGCTAAGACTATAGGAAGCAAAAAAAGTGGAAGTGATCACCAGATGGCGACAAGTTTAACACCAAGATTGCTTGCCTGGAATCCAAGCTCATCAAAGCTTACATAAAGGATTCCCTGTCAACCCGTAAAATAGTCAGACCAGGATAATGAAAAAGCAAGCATGAATTTCCTGGATCCTTCACACTTCTGTTTCTGTGGGAACACCCACAAACTACTGATAGATACTGGGGCCAATCACACTATGGTTGACCAGACATTTGCTGACGCTCAACAACTAGACCAGGTACCAAGCAGGGGCAAGGAAGTACAAGTGGCTGACTCCCGTAGAGAAGCAATTACCCATGAGACAACACCCTTCTCAGTAATAATGGGGAACATCCAGGTTAAGCTTGAGGGACCAATCATGGCAGGGCTCAGCCACAATGTCATTGCTGGACTTGACTGGCTTTATCACAACTGTCCCTACATTGACTGGGATACGTCTATAATTACTCTCAATAGAAATGGGGTTGGTTTTCAGATATATCACATTTGATATTATTAAGTTGCTTCACAATACCCTGTTTATTAGAATAATGGAAACATGCTCATACAAGTTCAAGGGGGAAATAGACTTCAATCAATGCTCAGTTGAAGTCATTTGCGCCAAACCTCCTGCAGCCCCTCCCTTGACCACCTCACCTCCACCAGCACTTGCCACCCTCCTGGAGGAATACAAGGACGTCTTCAATGAAACACTGGACCAACTGCCTCCTCCCCAAGAAATACAGCATGCTGTCCAATTACAAGGGTTGTTGCCCAAGGTACACCCCCTTTATTGTCTGACACCCAAGGAAGACAAGACTCTTTGTCAACACCTTGTGGACGCGCTCAATAAGGGCTTTATTTGCCCCTCCCTCTTATCATATGGGGCTGAAGTATTCTTTGTAGCCAAGAAAGAGAGGTCCCTTTGATTGGTAACCAACTTCTGCACTCTAAAAAAGGTGACTTTCAAAAACAAATACCCTTTACTGCTAATTGTCAACCTGTTTGACACGCTCACAGGTGTGAAGGTCTTCAGAAATATCAATCTCACTGCATGGTACAACCAGGTCTGTATTGCACCAGAGGATGAGGCAAAAACTGCCTTCTGAACATGCTACAGGTTGTTTGAGTGTCATGTCATGAACTTTGGAATGACTAACACTTCCTCCACCTCTGCCATGTTGATGAACAAAGCATTTGAGGATTTGATTGGAAGATGTGTTGTTGTGTACCTTGACAACATTATTGTCTTCAGTCAAGATCAAACCACACATCTTCAACACCTCTGTGCTGTCCTTGACACCCTTTGTAAAAACCAGCTGAAGGCCAAGTCTTCCAAATGCATTTTCCTCAGGTCAGAGCTCCTATTCCTTGGGCACACCATCTCTTCCCAAGGGATAAAGCCCAACCCTTCCAAAATTAAGGCAATCACCAGTATGCCACCTCCAACTGATGTGGGCCAAGTGCATACATTCTTAGGCATGGTTGCCTATGTGCAGAAGTTTATCCCCAACTGCAGAGAACTAATTGAACCCCTCACTGAGCTCTTAAACACCAAACAACGCTTCCACTGGACCCCTGCCAGAGATCAAGCCTTTGAGATGCTGAAGCAAAGAGTTACAACTACACCTGTATTGAATTTCCCCAATTGGAACTGATAATATGAACTCAAGACTGATGCCTCCAACAGAGCCATAGGAGGCGTGCTAAGGGTGGAGACAGAAAAAGGTGGCTTTTTCCCTGTGGCTTACAAATCCAGGAAGCTCACCAACTCAGAGCAATGCTACCACATACATTACAAGGAGTTAGCAGCAATTGTGTACTGCGTCAATAAATGGCGCTGTTACCTGGAAGGTACCACCTTTCCACCCTGAGTTCTGAAAGATCACAAGTCACTGCAGTACTTCAATGCACAGTCTCGCTTGACGCAACACAACACAAGGCAGGCAGGAAGGCTGGGTCAAACGTCTGTTCCCCTACCAATTGTGCATTGAATACAAGCCTGGAAAGGAACTTGTCACATCTGATGCCCTCTCCAGATTATATGTAGCGTCCATCACGGGAGACAACAGCTTAGACCCAAACTGGCCCATGCTCTACCTACGTCCTGAGGCTATCTGCTACAAAGGCCTTAATTCTGTGACTGTGGGGTTCCTGGTCACCAGTCCCCAAAGTGTGTCCTTGGTCATAGCCAGGGACTGGCTTGGAGGAGTTGTCATTTACTAGTAGAGGGTGTTGGCTAACTAGAAGTTTATACTGTGCCTGCATTAATGCAAACTCTTCCAATACTTTTCCTATCACTAGGCGGGCATCCTCACCATAAACTTGTACTTCAGCTGGTGTTAGACCTTTTGTAGGCCTGTACCAGTCTTTCAGCAACCTAGTAAACTCATTCCCAATGAACTCCCATCCCCTTTCTGTCATTTCAAAAGTGTCTAGTCAACCTCTTCCACTCTTCCTGAGAAGCTTTACTAGTGTATAAACTTCTACAACTCTGATAATAGGTATCCTCTTCCTCTTGGCCAGGGTAGAAAATGTGGGAAAATCAACTCATGGGGGTTATCTGTACTACTTAGAACTTTGGGCAGGGGTAAAAATAGGATTTTATTTAATTTCAGAAGGAAGATTCCCTTAGAAACCTTCTGATATATTGCCTGGGGGTCTAGGAAACAATAGGAATTTGCCAATACCTTGAAGTCCTCCAAAAATATCTTGGACTCCTTGTGCTTGGTCTTGGGCTCCTTTACCTTGGTATTGGACTCCTGCACTTGAGTCTTGGATTCCTGCACTCCTCTCCAGCTCCAACTCTTTATCTCCAGCTCCTTAGTCTTGGGCTCTTGCACCTGTATATTGGGCTTCTTCACCTTTGTCTTATGCTTTAAGACCTCTGTGTAGTCCTTGTGGCCTTTGTAATCCACTTGTGTCAGTCCTTAAAAAAGCCTCAGATAGCTTCCCCTTTTATGGCTCCTTGTTTCAGTCCTGATTCTCTCTCAGAACTCTTGTTTTCCATAGCTTGAACTATCCAGTTTTTCTTTATCTACAATACATTAAACTTTATATCTTACTTCAGCCAATAAAACCCTGAGTTTTCTGCTTCATTTCCTCATTTTTTAGGTTTTAACTCTTCAGCTAAAGCCCTCAAAACACTGATCAAACAGGCTTGGACCTGCGGCCAATCAAACGCTCAGATTCAATAGTTTTTCCAAATAGTTCACCTGAATGACTTGCTCTTGACCATGGTTTGAAGCTGGCACTGTCTCATTCTGGATAAACAACTGCTCCGCGTTTTGGATGGTTTTGCCATAATTCCTGTCATGTTTCTATGGCAAAACTTGAGCGCTTTTTCCTATGTTTTACTTAAGGGATTTGTGAACGCTCAATTCTTCAACGTTTCTCCAAGTTTCCCTGCATTTTCTCAAGCCTTCCACAACTTTGAACTTTCCTGCCACTTGCCTTTTGCCTTTCCCAAACATTTTGGCAAAATTCCCACATTTTTTATAGTTTCTCTGTCCTGTTTCCAGCCTCTTTCCAGCTCCTTCCCTACTCAATCAGCTCTTAATAATTTACAGTTCAATTTCTTTAAATTATTTTTTCCTCTTTTTCTTTGATCTATATGATAATTAATTCCATCTTTGTACCATATCTTTAGGCAGCATAAATTAATTCTTTAGCTGCTTCTTTCTGATCTTTTTCTTTTCTAAAAGCCCAAAACTTGCATCCTAGCTCCTGTATTCATTCCAGCTAGACCTTCTGAGCCATTTTCCAGTTTCTCAGCTAGTCCTGCACCATGATCTTCTGGTTCTTCAGATAGTCCTTCAACATCATCCTCTGGTCCTTCAGCTAGTCTTTCATCATGATTTTCTGACTTTTTCCTTATTCCTTTACAATCCTTTTCAGTCTAGCAAACAGTCCTTTCCAGTCAGCACTCAGTTCTTTTCAGCCAGCAATCAGTCCATTCCAGTCAGCACTCTGTCCTTGAACCACCTAGCTTCCAATCCTCACAATGATCTACCAGTCCCTCAACTAGTCTTCACTACAACCATACAGTCCCTCTTTCTAGTCTTCACTGTAGATCCTACTATGAACCCTGTGGTTCCATTTTAAGCCCCAATACTAATACCTCAGACTCAGGCAATAAGTCTACAAGGCTACTGGCGCTTGGCTGGGCCTCCTAAAAGTGTTTTCCACCTGGGCCATTCAACCCCAGACAATCCTCATGTCTGTGCAGTTATCTTTACTCACTCAGGTGATTGAGTCTGAGCTTTCAGTTGCAAATTAGTCAGCTTTACTTCCCAGAGGCCTGATCACATCAAGTTCTGCAGCTGCTTCCCCAAGAAATTGCCCTGATGACACCCCTGAGCATATCCATGCTCTCCAATGATCACTTAAGGACGTCCCCAAAGCTCCCAGGGAACCACAGAAGAGGACACCCTACCAGTTTGTTATGTAGAGTGCTTGCTCACAGACATCCTGTAAGCGCACAAGAGCATGTAGAGCTATCTTAGCTCCTCCCTTCCCTGGAAGCCCGTTTTACCCACCAGGGTCACATCAACAACCAGCCCTGGTAGCCTGCGTTACCTACCAGGGTGATCCACTCCCCACCCCTATCAGCCATTATTCCCTTCTGGGTGAAGACACATAACTAGCCCACAGCAGCCAAAGTTCCCTGCTGGGCTATTGAATCTCTAGTAGTCCCTTGTTACCTACTAGGCAGGCCTTACCTTCCCTAGTAGTCAATGTTCCCTACTAGGCCTATACCTGTCTTAAAACCACATCACACTATCAATTCTCAGCATTGCATCTTTCTTTGAAGCCAAATCAATCCTTGCCTGCAAAACTGCTTCCATGTGAATTGTCACAGTGACTATTTCCAAACAGAAGGACAAAAAAATCCAGTTCACTACTGATGCTGGTAACACCTGCTGCCGGGAAGAGACAGAGAAGAAGACACCTTATATTCTCACTACACAGCAAGGGGATACCATACTATACTACCACCGTACCTTGGGTCACATCAGAGGATGTATCCTATTTGAGATCATGAAGCGTAAGGTTTGGTGGCCTTGTATGCACCAAGGCATCTTAGACCTCCTCAAGTGTAAAGACCCAACAATTGGGGGAGTACTTTAGAAAAATAAGGTACCAAGTTGGCAACTTGAAAACCTGTGAGCGCCATCACAATTGGATAGACTGTCATCATCAATCAAAAGACCTTGGTGTATACGTTATAACGTCCAAAATTACTGGCAAAATACGTGAGTACGTATTATATACAGGTGTATATGGCTACAGACTGGGTGGAATGGGGCAATACCAGTGTGGGCCAGGAGTACTGCTTGGAGGAGTTAAGCTGCGCCAGCTCCTTGTAGTAGTACTTGCCAGATGGATTGTTGAATGTCCCATGTTGTTGAGTGTATTGGTGGCCCCCAATCCCTAGGCATGCTGTGAGGACAGCTGAGAAGATTAGGTGATTAGTCTACTGATCCTGGGAAAGGGCAGACAAAGCTTAGTGTCTTTAACTTTCTTTTAGGGTAAAGTTCTGATTGATTTATGTGATACTATTGAGGGGTAATTTCACTCAATGATAGCACAAACTATCATCAAGTGATTTGGCTTTATTATATACTATCATCCTTGTGGGGCATTAATAGTGCAAAACATTGGACAGGGAACCCTAAACACTTGTGTTGTCTGGAATTCCCTTTTAGGAGTGGGATGGGGATGGTTTGGCAAGCAATGAATTGTTAATCTTGGCATTGCAAGGCTTTGGAGCTTCTTCAGGCACTTTCATACATTCATATTCAACTTCTGCAGTTGATGCATTAATTGTTGTGCTGGGCAGCTTGTGAACCCCTCCAAATTTGGTAGGTTCTAAATTTGGGCAGCAGTTCCCCCATTTTTGGATTTGGGGAAATTGCCTTTTGGGGATTCCTGATTGGACAATTTCCCCATCTGGCGGCTGGCTGGCTGGGAGACTGGCTGATAGCAGGTAGGTAGGCGCGCGCGGGCAAGCCGCCAGGCTTGGCGTGCAGTCCGTGGCTGGGGTATAAAACCTGTTTTTGCCAAAATTTAATTTTTTAATTTTTGTTTCTTCTGCCGGGTGTTTTGCGGCAGTTCCCCCTGATTGGGGAAACTGCTGCAATTTTTTATCTTGCTCATTGAGCCCAATTGTTCCCAAAAGATTATCTTGACAAAGGGTATTATCAGGAATATTCCTGACATCAAGTCATGTGTTTTGTGCAAAAATAACACGTCCAAACTTGCCCCCTCCCAAGTCTGTTCTGCCTTCAAAGCCATGGAACCCTTTGAGCAGTGGGCCCTTGACATTGTTGGACCCCTCCCTGAAGACAGACTAGGCTAGAAGTACATCATTACGGTCATTGACTACTCCACCAGTTGGCCAGTAGCATGAGCAACCACTAACCATACTGTCACCACCATTACCTGCTTCATTGGCAAGGAGATTATGGCCTACTTCAGACAACTCAAGCGCCTTATCACAGATGGTGGACCTGAGCTTGTAGGGCATGTCATGAAGGCGTATTGCACCAAGAACGCCCTCCAACAAGTAGTCACAACACCCTACCATACCCCAAGCCAATGGACGTGTGGAACACCTGAATGGTTTGTTGATCCAACTGATTGCTAAACTCTCACAAGAACACCCTAACGCTGCATTGACTGAACACCTACCCACCGCCCTACTCATCTTGCGGGCAAGGATTAACAGAGGCATGGGGTTCAGCCCAGCACCCTGTCCTTTGGAGCCCCTGATAGCTTGACGGGGGTAGAACAAGGGAAACTAAAACCCACGGTTCCCGGGAACCTCCCTTTTTGACTAATCTCTCCCTGAGTCAAAGCGTACCAAGGCCCAAGACATCAAACACAAGCAAATTGAGGGGGGGGCAAAACACCTCAAGGCAATATACACCGTAGGTGACCCTGTCTATGCCCTCAACCCCAATTCATCCAAGTTAGAACCCAACCACCTAGGACCCTTCAAAATAGCTGCAGTCTATAACAACCACAATTATAAACTTGAAGATGTCCAAGGAACCACCAAAAAGCTTCACCACAATTGCTTGTGCTCCTGTTGCGCCATCCCCACACAAAAGTTATTTGTGTGGACCTTCCCAGATCTCCTGCAAACTCTAATCCTGGTGTCTGACAACAAGCAGGGGAAAAGGGGGGTGTTGCAACTGAGTTTCCCTCCTCTACTTCATACATATCTTACAATACACAGGGGTGCTCAATGAGTTGTCCCTTGATGTATCTAACAGCATGGACCAATCTGATGGTAATATCAAACTGTGGGCACTTTCTCCTAATTAGGAGCACTGCTAATTTGACTTGCTGATCCCTGCACAAGTTATTCCTTGGTTTCAAACCTTACATGGAACCTGCCACCATGCCACCCCCTTGTGGCCTTTTGTCTTTCCTTATATGGTATATCAATCACAATATTCTACAATAAACAATACCTTATTCTATTAATTCTTGTCTTTCCTATTAGACTCTTGTCTTTCCCAATTCAAACACTGAACTCTCATTGGTTCAGTTGCAAAACTACTGAATATTCATGTTAAATCTTTTCAGGAATACCATCCAGCAGGCTTGACATCAGGAGAGATTGGCTTGAGTCTTAAAGTATATGAGGAACTTGTGGTACATCAGAGCTGTAAACTCATCCTGTCTTTCCAAGTAGCAGCACCACTTGACTAGGCAGTGCACAATGGTCAACAACTCCTTGTTGTGAATGGAATAGCAGCATTGCCCATTTATCAGCTAGTGTGATTCATAAGCTACCAGTAAGAAGTTGTCATTGTCTGTTTTTATTTGTAATACCCCTCTAATGGTGGCATCCAATCATTGCTTTTCATTTAGTAGTCTCTGTCTTTCTTTGGGTGTTGAAGAATAGGCGCAGGCATCAGCGCTTCCTTCAGGCGGTAGAAACAGAGGTTGATGTCAGGAAACCAGACATAGGTAGAGGCATTAAGTGACTTGGGGCGGGGTACTGCCGGGCCAGTGGGTAATGCCCACTATAGGATGGGTGCTAACTTGATAATATAGGATATATATTGCCCAAGCAAGGACCAGGGCCCTGAGTTGGGCACCATAGAGTCTACCAATCCTATTAAAGTAATGTAAAGTACTCCAAACATTTAGGTGGATATGATGTCAGCAGCGGTGGCAGGTTTCATGTGGCAGTTGGGTTGAGGGGTCAGAGGTGAGGTCATAGGAACCAGGTTGATGGGCAGATAATTGTACTTGCCTTTGAACAATAGGGGCGGTACCTTGTACCACTTTCCTTTGTATCCTATGTATTCAGTCTCTCTATTCCTTGCTAAGGAATCATCAACAAGGATGGTCTCTAAGTCAAACTCCAAGTAGGCGGGGTTGGGTGAGTATTCAGTAAAATGCACAGGTCTAAAAGAGGCTCCAGGGGGACAGTATAGTGCCTGAGTTGGGTTGTCAGGTAGGTCTCTAGAGGGGGAGGCTGCCTGTTTGTCTACTTGGCAGAGTTGAGATGAAAGATCAATAAGACTAGATAAGGTAATATTTGTTTGAACCAAAGTTTCATAAAACTTTATTATCAAAAATGACAATAGGGTCATCCTCATACCACCAGAGTTCTTATACCAGATGATGTTGCTACTTCCCTTTTTGTGAACTTCAGTTATGGGGACAATTTACTGGAAGGACCTAGATCTTGGCTTTTGGTTTCAAGGGCAGCAGATCCTGGTTGTGCTTGCTCTGGTGAACAGAAGTGACAATGCTTTGCTCTGCCGCTGTTGTTCACCATATTACCTGAGCAGGACAATTGCATTGCCCATTCTGGACTGGAGACATGCAGTAGCTGGTGATTATTGGTGGGGCTAGCAATGGGCCTTGTTTTAACCTCCTTTAGGCAAACTATAACTTCTGCATAGGTCTGGGTCTTTGGTGGCACATGGTTAACAGCAATCTGATGACCATTTGTGAAATCATCTTGAAGAGTCTGGAGGGTCTCAGAGTAATTCAACAACTCAAGTTTGCAACTTAATGAGTTGATGGGTCCCTGTTCCTCCTTAGTGACTTGATTTGCCTTTGGAGGGCCAGGGTTTAATTCCAGGTTTTCTAATCTTAATTCCAAACTTTCTGTCTTAATATTTGACAGGCTGACAGATCTCTGTTCCTCCTGGTTGGGGCAAGAAATTTTTGGTGGTACAGGGTTTGGTTCAACTGGAAGTCTGGCAGGCTCCTGTCCATCCTGTTTGGGGAAAAATGTCTCATGAGGACCAGGGTTTGATTCCTGGGCTTTCAATACAAGTATTAAAATGCCATTGATGACAGTTGCACTGCAGAGTCCACACAAATTTAGACTTGACACTTGCTATTGATGACAAGGGTGCCGTCATGATGTTGCAGTCTGGGATGAACCGTTGGACATAGGCAATCATCCCAAGGAAGGTGCAGAGTTTGGCTTTGTCCTTGGATGGCAGCATTTTGCAGATTACTTGGATCTTTTGGTCATCAGGTTTAAAGCCATCTTTTGACACTATGTGACCAAGGAAAGGCAGCTGTTTGCGGTAAAACTGACACTTAGATGGTTTGGCAAGTAGTTTATGTTGTGCCAAAGTCTCAAAGATTGCCTCTAAGTCCTTGTGGTGTTGTTCTACTGAGGGGCTATAGACAATAATGTTGTACAGGTATACCAATGTATGCTTGCCAATGTGGGGTGCAAAGACCTCATCATAAAGGTAACAAAAGTTGCTGGTGTGTTTTTCATCCCAAAGTTGAGAACAACACACTTTTAAGACCCATACTTGGTGTAGAACGCCGTCTTGGGTATGTCTTCCTCCTTGATACAAATTTGGTTGTAGCCTGCTGTTGGGTCAATCTTGGAGAATACAGTTGCTCTGCCCAAGGCGTCAAAGAAATTTTCAACTAGTGGTAGCAGGTAACAATTCTAGATGGTAGCTTTGTTTAGGGCTCAATAATATTTAAAAAGTTAAAGAGTCCTGTACTTCTTTGCCACAAAGTGTCAGGGACCCACTTGATAGGGAACAAGTTCCCTACCTGGTGGACCAAAGCCCCTCAGTTGAGCCCTGCAATCACTGATCCAATAGGTATTGTGATCATGGAGAGATGGCCCAAGTGGCCCAAATAACCAAATCTACCCATCATGGAGCTGAATCAACCTAATAGATAATACCCTACCAAGTATGTCAACAGGTAGAGAGATGTGTTGGGTCTTACCAGCAAAGGCTCTACTGGAGGCGGAGGGGTGGTGTTGAAACCATAATGGAACTTTCTTCCCCAGTGGCCAGAGGGATACTTGAACCACCCATTGACCAGAGACTCCTTCTGGTGGGCATCATTGGGAGAGGAGTTATGCCAGTCAGTGGTGGGAGTAGGGTTTTCAAATCCCTAATAAACTGTAAGCAGGGGGACTAGAAACCAGAACAGGAATAAGATTCCTTTTATGGTTTCAAATGAGGGATCAAAAGATAAGTGTGGGCAGGAGTAGAGTAATATTGGTCTTTATTGTTGGAACAAGCAAGAATAATGGATTTAGCTACCTTATATATCTCAGTGGTTTAGATACAAAATCAATCAAGAAGATAGATAAAGGGAAGAGGGTTTAAAAACATGTTTCAGTACAATAAAGGCTGAAGAGATCACTCTGATATGTGTTTATATACCTGAGACTTAATACTTTTAAGTATAAGATTTGACTTTAAGAGGGTCTGGTAGGCAGCCACAAGGATAACCACAATTAAGCAGTGATATGCTGGATATTGAATGGGGACTAAGAACAGAGCCTTATCCAAAGGTAGATGAAGCAGGTCCCAGAGCGTTAAAGCCAGTTTGCGCAGCCAATCAGATGTGTCATGGTAAGTGATGTCCTCTAAGTAATTATTAACAATTTTGGAGCCAGGTGCAAATGCAGAAGCAAAATTTGAATGAGTTAAACCTGAATAAAAGGTAAACTAAGTTTAACTGTTGAATGTAAACTAACATATGACCCGTCTTTAAGGTTCCAGGTTTGATCCCCGTCTGGCTTCAAGCCAGTGTTATCCAAAGTAAGAAGGCTTTTGTTACTTGTTGTTTGTCCTGATGAAACGCATTTAAACCCTTTCATAAAATTGATGTAGTCAGGGAAAGGATCCCTGACACAAATAATGCAGTAGCACACAAGGAGACTGTGAGGGGCAGATAAGTCCTTTTCCAATGCTTCCTTGAGTTATGCGTGCAGTGCAATGTCTTTGTTTGGGGTGAGGAAATATATGGACCAAGTCTTATGTACTGCTCCCTTGAGCTGGATGGCATGCTGGGTGTGTTTCTCAGGTGGCAGGCCTGGAAGGGCCTCCTTGAAGATCTCTGGATGTTGAGCCACTATTTCTTGATCCTGAGGGATGTCATTATCTTGTTGGTTCTTGAAGTGTATGACCTCACACTGGAAGGAATACCAGTCAATTGCCTCAAGGTTGTCCCTTTCTTCTTGAGTCTCTGTAATGTGTACAAATATGTGGTCCTGTAGAAGTTGTTCTACCATGTTGGATAAATTTGATGGTTTACTCCCTCTTGTTTGATGGTCAACACAGAGATTTCCCAGTTCACTGGGGGCTGTTCTTTTGTAGCTAATCTCATCCAGTACACATCAAATTGGGGGAAATCAATTATGGGTCCTTGGATGGTGGATTGAAGGTTTTTCAGCGTGATGGAGAAGGGGCAGTTTCCCACATAACAGAGATGTGGTGTTCATCAGATAGAGCCATATTCTTAACCTGCAAAGGATTAGTGGCTAGTTTGAACTTGTTCACAAAGTGGCTATTAACAAACTTCTAATCTGCACCTGAGTCCAAGTGTGCTGAACCTGTGTAACTTTGAAAACAAAAAGGGTAAGACATCGGTTTATTGAGATGTCTGAAAATGGTGTAGAGTATTTGATCTCCTTGAGGGACTTGGATCATATGGCATTGATTCATGTCCTATGGGCAATACTCATTGTTTATTGATGCTGAAGGTTGGCAGGGAGAGCTTGGCTTGCCTAATGCTCTCCCTGGGCTTTTCCTTCATCCTGATTATCCTGAGTGCTGGTAACTCTTAACTGAATGTGATTGGAATATCCATTGCTCACATTACTGTGGCCTTTGGAGCCTGAAGATTTGTTTTTTGTATTGCTACTGCTATTAGGAAGAGGTTGGTTGGAACGTCCTGAGGGGTGAGAGTCTTTAGGTCTCTCTCTTTTCCCAGTCTGCGCCATGTGCAGGACATTAGACATTTGTTATTGCTTCTCTGCTTTGCGGTAAAGACTTTGCATGTTGGTTACTTGATCCAGGTTAATATGTCTAATTACATGTGACTTGAGGGTGTTATAGTACATGAGGTGTGTGGCTGGATTATCAAATACCATATCCAAGGTTGCTTGTATGTGTAGCTCTTTGTAGGCTTGGGTGAGTTCTTTTACTATGCCTGTCTGCGCCAAGTTCTTCACTTGGCTTATGATCATGAGGGCGGTGTCCTTCATTAAAAATCTTGTCAAGAATTCCCGTTTAAAGGTGTCCCAGTCCTTCTCAGTGCAATCCTTGTGCCACTTGTTTCATCAGGTTCCCACGTCATGGGTCAAGCAAATGGAAATCTCTGAAATCCAAAAAATGTGTGGGGCATTCCATTTGTGCCAGCTTGTTTTGTGCAGATTGGATTCATGCTGTGGTGTTGTTGTTAGCACATGCAAAAAACTCTAATGCAGTGCTGCAAGGTTGCTGAGCCACATGCATGGGCATGATACTCTCATTGTTGACTCAAGGCATGACAGTGGGCACTGGGAAGAACCCATGGGCAGATAATGTGTTGAAGGCGGGGACCAATATCACCATGTTCTGGTACAGTATGCATCTTTCTGGTATTTCAGTCCCTGGTGTGTAGGGTGTTCAGTCTACAGGGATCCCAAACATGATTTTTAGTATATTTGTTGGCTGCAGCAAGTATGGACAACAGGCAAACATTTTTGAAAAGGAAGGTAGGATGGAAACCTACCTGTGCTACCAATGTTGTAACTGTGCTGTTTTAGCAGAGTTAAAAAGGGGGGAAATAATTGGATACTAGATAATACTCTTTATTGAGATATATTAGCTATATAGTTCTTGTAAATTCTGATAAAAGGAACATGATTATGGAGATCACTCAATTGGATAGTTAGGGAAGTGATTTGATCCTTATAATGAGTCAAGAATAAATTGATCTATCCACAAAAAGAGATAATTTTCTGGTCATGTTGATGGATTTAGAAACTCAAATCAACTTCTGCATTTGACTTTGGGTCACTGGGAAGTCAGATTGCGGGTCTTAAACCCGCTTAATTGGAAATTTGTCAGGGGGTCAACCCTGTTGTTTCATCATTTGGTTTGTCAAAACTGGAGATAATGATTTAAGTAAGGATAAACAAGTAATTTAAGCCAATATATTAACTGAATTCTTATTTTTCATAAAAGATATTGCAGAAATAAGATGATAAGTATCTGCATAAATATGAACGTACTTAGAAATAGTTGCTCTAATATGCACAAATGAACTTACAGATAATAACAATTAGATCATAACCAATTCAATGTTATATCAAACTGGCTTTCATGTATGCAAAGCTTAAAATCAGAATCCCAATCACAATTTTTATTTTTAATTTTATGACTTTAATACAGTCACTTGGAGTTTCTGTTATGATAAGATCATTAAATTCACAAGATTCTTATAGGTTCAAATAAATTTAATGATAGGATATATTGCCTTAAAAATTCCCAGATGTAAATTTTAGCAGACTTTTTCCTTATAAGAATTTGGGGATTTTCTGGCAGAGAATAATCATACTGAAAGTATACACAGCCAGTGGTTCTCCCCTTGAACCCCTTGTTTTATGCTCCAAAATAAAATCTATTGAAGGTATGATTTGGCTCATTTTGGAGGAATTTACTAGTGGTAAATCTCTCCAGTGAAATTTTAGTGATAGATGATTAATACTCTCTAAATAAAGCTATTTATAATCACAGAGATGATGAAGAGCCCAGGAATTAATTAGGCTGTACTAATAAGGGAAAATTTAGATAGGACAGTGGTTTTTTAAGCTATGGTGCTAAGCAACAAAACTGAGATTTAAAAAAATACTCATATGAAAATGAAATAGAAGTAAATACAAATCTATTATTAATCAATATAAATTAATTGCTTTCAATTTTTTTGCATCTTATTTTCTTTGTGTTTAAATCTTGGTTGTGTTAAAAAAGCAGGCTTAACCTGCCAGCAAGGTCCCAAGTAAGCAGGTTTGTGACCCATAATTCAATTATCCTATCACTCTAAGCCAAAATAGGAAGTCAACAAAAATTTCCAAATCCAACAACATGAACAAATGATGATCCCTTACAATAGATACCTCAATTTGGCGCTTGACTCATTATCAGGATCAGGCCACCCCCTTCACCATCCCACTGTGTGATCAACACTATCATGTTTTTGTTATCCATGACTCACAGAAACTATATAATCATTATCTCTCAATAAAGAATCTTATCTAGTTTCTAAATATTTTTCCCCTTGTAACTCTGATAAAACAGCACAGTTACAACATTGGTAGCACAGGTAGGTTTTCCATCCTACTTTATCCCCCAAAATTCTGCCTGTTGCCTGTACTTGCCGCGGCCAACAAATTCTCAATATAGTCATGTCTGGCCTCCTGCTGGATTGGGCACTGTACACCCCTGGTGCCAAAATACCTATCAACAGAGGGGTTCTTCCAAGCACCCACCATTACTCCACAAGCAGCTGATGAAAGCATGATGCCAGCCTACATAGCCCCAAAGACTTCAAAGTGTTGTAACTGTGCTGTTTTAGCAGAGTTACATGGGGGAAAATATTAAGAAGATGGATAATAATATTTATTGCAAGATAGTGATTATATAGCTATTGTGAATCAATGGATAGCAGGAACATGATTGGTGATCACACGGCTGGATGGAAGAGGGGGTGGCTTGATCCTGATAATGAGTCAAGCGCCAAATTGAGATATCCACCGTGAAGGATCATCATCTGTTCATGTTGATGGATTTGGTAATTTGAGTTGACTTCCTAGTCTGGCTTTGGGTGAGCGGGTAATTGGATTGCAGATCACAAACCCGCTTGGTTGGAACCTTGCTGGCGGGTTGAGCCTGCGGTTTTGACATCCCCCTGGCTGAAGGTTAGCCTCCTCTGGGGACAGGTTGTCAGGGAGGTTGTCAGGAGCCCAGGCGCCATATTGAACCAGTTGTTGTTCAGTATCAGGCAGGGCGGTTTATTGTAGTTTATGTCTTGCTTTGCAGGGTTGTAGGCAATCATGATGTAAGGTCTTGTCTTGCTTGTGTTTCCCAAGTCCTTGCACAAGGTAAGTGTTATTGTTTTTTACCTTTAGAATGATTGCTGGCTCTACTTTTTTGGGTTGTAGTTTGCTTTTGTCAACATTCATGACCCAGACTTTGTCCCCAACTTCATGTCTCTGGCGGATGGGAACAAACGTCTTTTGTAAGCGTTCCTTTTCTTTGGCTGCTTGTTTGCTATTGGACTCTATTACTTGAGGATCTGAGCAAAGGGGGACTTGACTTGGAATTTCCAGTTTGGGTCCTGTCAATGCTTGAATGATATTTGGCTGTGTGCCATAATCCAGTTCAAACAGGCTTTTTCTGGTGGATCTGTTCACTTGGGTTTGGCGCACAAGTAATGCAGTTATATAGCTGCTTATACCAGTCTTCAGGTCTCCTGGCAGTGAGTTTGGCTAGGGCTTGCATGAGGCTATCATTAAGCTGCTCTATGCGTCCATTAGCCTGTGGATGATATGGTGTTGTGACGGTGTGTTTAACCCCATTCTTGGTGAGGTACACATTGGTGTCTTTGGAGGTCAATTCTTTGCCTCCATCAGTTATCAGGAGCTCTGGTTTTCCAAACCTGCTGATTATTTCCTTGCCAATGAATTGTTGGACGTTATTACTGGTGTGTGCTTTCACCACTTGGGCTACTGGCCACCTTGTTGCAAAATTGATGGCTGTGATGATGTATTTTTTGACGTTGTGCTTTCTTATCATGGGGCCCACAATGTCAAGAGCCCATACTTTGAACGGTAGTTTGGTTTGAATGGGGAGTACAGGCTTAGGCGGGGTTTTGCTTTTGGCAAACTTTTTGAAGACCTTGCACTGTTCTAACACTTCCTAGACATTGCGGTATAAGGTTGGTCACCAGGCTTTATGTTTTAGTAATCTGTATAGATTTTGGCTCTTAGTATGTGAGAGATCCCTGTGATAGCAAAGAATGGTATCTACTCATTGATGTGTGGGGATGTAGGGAATGGTTGTGCCATCCAACATTTTTCTGTGAAGAGTCCCGTATATGTCAGCAAAGAGGTGTTCATTCTTGATGACTGTTTCTTTGGTGATATTGGTTGTGCCTGCAGGGAACCCTTTGTCTTTTGTACGTAGCACTAGGAGAGGCCAGTCTGAGTCAAGCCCATTCTCTCCCCTAGAAGCGTGGACATACAGACGGGACAGGGTGTCTGCCATGGCAAGCTCAGCCCCGGGCTTATATTGGATGAGCATGTTAAACCTTTCTAATATTTCCATCCACCGTGCTTGGCAGCGTGACAGGTTTGTTTGTGTCTTGAAGTAGATGAGCAACTTATGATCAATTAGTGCTGTGAATTCTTCCTACTGTTCCAGGTAACAGCGCCATTTGACTAGGCAGTGTACAATGGCCAGCAGTTCTTTGTCGTGGATCAGGTATTGACACTTGCCATTTGTCAGTTTGCGCAACTTGTAGGCTACAGGCAGGAAGTCACCATCACTATTCTTAATTTGTAGTTCTCCCCCAAAGGATGCATCTGAAGCATTGGTTTCCATCTGGTACTCTCTGTCTTATTTGGGGTATTGTAAGATGGGAGCTGTCGTGAGCTTTTCCTTGAGACGTCTAAAACAGAGGTCACATTGGGGGGGTCCATACAAACTTGGACTTGGCGCCTGTTATGGCAGACAAGGGGGCGGTCAAGACGCCACAGTTGGGTATGAAGCGTTGTAAATAGGCCACCATTCCCAAGAAGGTGTGGAGTTCTGATTTGTCCTTGGAAGGTGGATTCTTGCAGATGGCTTGTATCTTCTGACTGTTGGGTTTGATGCTGTCTTTTGAGACTATGTGTCCCAAGAAGGGTAGTTGCTCTCAGAAGAACTGGCATTTGGAGGGCTTGGTCAACAGTTTGTGCTGTGCCAAGGTCGCAAAGACTTCCTCCAGGTATTTGTGGTGTTGTTCCACCAAGGGGTTGTAGACAATAATATTGTCCAGGTACACTAGGGCGTGTTTGCCTATGTGTGGCGCAAACACTTTGTTCATGAAGGTTAAAAAGGTGGATGGGGCATTGATCATGCCAAAGTTGAGTACCACACATTTGTAGGAACCGTACTTGGTGCAGAAGGCTGTCTTGGGGATGTCTTCTTCCTTGATACAAATCTGATTGTAGCCTGCAGTTAGGTCAATCTTGGAGAAGACAGTGGCTCCTCCCAAGGCGTCAAAGAGATCGCCAATTAGTGGCAATGGGTAACAATTTTTAATGGTGACTTCATTCAAGGCGCGGTAGTCTGTGACCAGGCGTAAGGTACCGTCCTTTTTAGCCACAAATAATATGGCGGCCCCAAAGGGAGACTGTGAGGGACAGATAAGTCCTTTTTCCAGTGCCTCCTTGAGATAGCCGTGCAGGGTGTTGTCCTTGTTTGGGGTCAGTTAATAGATGGGACGTGCCTTGGGTACAGCCCCCTTGAGTTGGATAGAGTGTTGGATGTCTTTCTCAGGGGGTAGCCCAGGTAACGCTTCCTTGAAGATTTCTGGGTGACGGGCCACAATGCCGCAATATTGCGGCGTGGAGGTGTCCTGGTGGTCCTTGAAGTGTATGATTTCATACTGGCAGGAGTCCCAGTCAATTGCTTTCAGGTTTTCCTTCTTGTCCAAAGTCTCTGTGATGCCTAAAAAGACGTGGTTGTGTAGGAGTTGGTCTACAGAGTCCAGGTAGATCTGGTGGTTGACACCTTCACGCTTGATGGTCAACACTGAGGTAGCCCAGTCCACGTGGGGGTTGTTTTTCCGTAAACAGTCCAGTCCCAGTACAATGTCAAACTTAGGGAAGTCAATGACAGGACCTTGGATGGTGGAGTGGAGGTTCTCAAGCATGACAGAGAAGGGGGCAGTTTCTTTTGTCACAGCAAAGTGGTTTTCATCAGCCAGGACCACGTTTTTAATCCGCAAAGGATTAGTGGCCAGCCTGAATTTATCTACAAAGCTGCTGTTGACTAAAGTTCAATCTGCGCCCGAGTCCAGGAGTGCTGAGCCTGTGTAACTGCAAAAACAGAAAGGGTAAGACATCAATTTATTGGGATGTCTGGTGATGGTGTACAGTACCAGGTCTTCCAAGAGTACTTGGATCATTGGACATTGGTCCACATCCTTGGGTTAGTATTCATTATTGGGCAAGTCAGGAGTTGTGTGGGAAGAGCTTAGCTTGCTTAGTGCTCTCCCCAGGCTTTCCCCTCATCTTGGTTGCCTTGGGTGGCGGTGACACAGAATTGGGTATAATTTGACTGGCCATTATTTTCATTCCTATTTCCATTTGAACCTGTGGGTTTGTGGTTGTTTTTGTTGCCTCCAGGAGGTGGTCAAGAGGAGCGCCTACCTGGATGGGAGTCCTTGGGCCTTTCTTGTTTCCCAGTCTGTGCCTTGTGTAGAGTGTTGGATGTTTTTCTGCTTCACAATACAGGCTTTGCAGGTTCTTTACCTGGTCCAGGTTCACATGTCTCATCATGTGCGGCTTGAGGGCGCTGTAGTACATGAGGTGTGTTGCTGGAGTGTCAAAGGCCATGTCAGATGGGGCACAGAGACAGAGTTCCTTGTAGGCGCGGGTGAGTTCTTTAACAGTGCCTGTCTGGGTCAGGTTCTTTACTTGGCGTATGATCATGAGCGCCGTACCCTTAAGCACAAATCTTGCCAAGAAGTCCTGTTTGAAGGTGTCCCAGTTCTTGTCAGTGTGCTCTTTGTGCCACTTGTCACACCAGGTGCCAGCGTCATGGGTCAGGCAAATGGAAATCTCTGCAATCCAAAATTGCTGTGGGCATTCCATCTGAGCCAGCTTGCTTTGGGCAGACTGGATCCATGCGGCAGCATTGTTGTTGTTGGCCCCTGCAAAGGATTTCAAGGCGGTGCTGCAAAGTCTTTGTGCAACATAGGCGGGCATGGTGGCTTTGTCAGCTGGTTGTGGCATCAAGGAAGGTGCCTGAAAGAACCCTTGGGCAGACAGGGCGTTGAAGGCGGGTAGCGGGATCACTGTGTTTTGGTAGAGGACAAAACCATCAGGTATCTTGGTACCAGGAGTATACGGAGTCTAGTCGGGCAGGAGGCCAGACATAATTCTGTCAAGTATTTGTTGGCCGCGGCGTGTGCAGGCAACAGGCGGAATTTTTCAAGATAAATTAGGATGGAGAACCTACCTGTGCTACCAATGTTGTAACTGTGCTGTTTTAGCAGAGTTACATGAGGAATAATATTTAGAAGATAGACAATAATATTTATTGCAAGATAGTGATTATATAGCTATTGTGAATCAATGGATAGCAGGAACATGATTGGTGATCACACAGCTGGATGGAAGAGGGGGTGGCTTGATCTTGATAATGAGTCAAGCGCCAAATCAAGGTATCCACCGTGAAGGATCATCATCTGTTCATGTTGCGGGATTTGGTAATTTGAGTTGACTTCCTAGTCTGGCTTTGGGTGACCGGGTAATTGGATTTTGGGTCACAAATCCGCTTGGTTAGAACCTTGCTGGCAGGTTGAGCCTGCGGTTTTGACAAAAGTGCTGCCTTAGAACCGTTTGCTGGAGCCAATGACAACAACTCCACAACATGGATTCAATCTGCTCAGAGTAAACTGGCACAAATGGAATGCCCACAATGCTTCTGGATTGCAGAGATCTCCATTTGGTTGACACACAACGCTGGCACCTGGTAAAACAAGTGGCACAAGGACCACACCAAGAAAGATTGGGACACATTCAATTGGGACTTCTTGGCCAGATTGTGCTGAAGGATACCACACTTATGATTATTTACCAAGTGAAGAAGCTCAACCAGACAGGCACAGTAAAGGAACTCACCCAAGCATATGAGGAGCTTCAACTATGTGCTCCCATAGATATGGCCTTTGATACCCCAGTTACCCATCTCATGTACTAAAATGTACTCAAGTTGCATGTAATGAGACATGTGAACCTGGACCAGGTGATCAACCTGCAGAGCCTATATTGTGATTCAGAGAAAGCAAAACAAACGTAAATTGCTCTGCACAAGGCACAAACTGGGAAGAGAAAACAACTCAAGGATTCTCTCCCAAATGGACGGTCCAACCACCTGCCTTCTGGGAACAACAACAACAACTTGAACCACAATCCCCCAGGTTTGAATGGCCACAGTAATGTGAGCAATGGACAGTCCAATCACACTCAGTTAAGAGTTACCAGCACTCAGGATAATCAGGATGAAGGAAAAGCCCAGGGAGAGCATTAGCAAGCCAAGCTCTCCCTGCCAACCTTCTGCCTCAATAAACAAAGAGTATTGTCCATAGGACATGAATCAATGCCATATTATCCAAGTCCCTCAAAAAAATCCAATACTCTACACCATTTTCAGACATCTCAATAAATTGATGTCTTACCCTTTTTGTTTTCAAAGTTACACAGGTTCAGCACACTTGGACTCAGGTGCAGATTAGAAGTTTGTTAATAGCCACTTTGTGAACAAGTTCAAGCTAGCCACTAATCCTTTTCAGGTTAAGAATATGGCTCTAGCTGATGAACACCACATCTCTGTTATGTGGGAAACTGCCCCTTCTTCATCACGCTGAAAAACCTTCACTCCACCTTCCAAGGACCTGTTGCAACTGAACCAATGAGAGTTCAGTACTTGGAATTTGGGAAGACAACAGTCCAATAGGAAAGGACAGAATAATAAGAATAAGGTATTGTTTATTGTAGAATAATGTGATTAATATACTATATGGGGAAAGCCACAAGGGGGTGGCATAGTGGGGAGTTCCATGTAGGGTTCAGAGCCAAGGAATAACTTGTGTGGGGATCAGCAGGTCAAATTGGCAACGCTCCTAATTAGGATGGAGTACCTGTCATTTATACTGCCATCAGATTAATCCATAACGTTAGATACGTCAAGGGGTGACTCATTGAGCACCCCCTGTGTATTGTAAGATACATTAGCGGGCGAGTCTAGAAACTTGGTTGCAACAGACCCATAATTGATTTCCCCCAGCTTGATGTGTACTGGCTGATATTAGCTACAAAAGAACAACCCTGTTGTAAATATGCAGCCTGGGTGCTGATTTCTATGAATAGTTAGCCTACTACTTCTTTATCTTAATAATATACCTGTTATGGTATAGTGACAGCCTGGGTAAGGACAGAAGAATATAAGAAGATAATAAGACAACTGGTGTTTATTATGATATTATCACACTTATATAGTGTGAGGAGGGGGAATTGCCACCAGGGGAAGGGAGGCACAGGCAGAAGGACTTTCCTAATGGAGGAGAGTGGATTGGCACAGCAGAAAGTCCCACGCAAAAGAACAACTGGTTTCACATGACTTTCCTTATGGAGGCAGATGGAAATAAATTTGTTGTTCTATTATTAACCTTGGAAGTAAAGCCCTTGCCTATGCGCATTCAAAAGGTGCTTCAAACACCTGTTTTGGAGGCGTTTTAAACGTATTTATCCTTAGTAAAATCAAGACGCAATAAAGCAATCACGCGACTGTTCTGTCACTCAATTCCTAGATGGACAACTTAATGTCTAATCCATTCAATCTGCAACAAACCCCCAGTGAACTGGACAATCTCTGTGTTGACCATCAAAAAAGAGGGAGTAAGCCATCAAATTTATCCAACATGGTAGAACAACTTCTACAGGACCACATATTTGTACACATTACAGAGAACCAAGAAGAAAAGGACAACCTTGAGGCAATTGACTGGTATTCCTGCCAGTGTGAGGTCATACAATTCAAGGGCCAACAAGATAATGTTATCCCTCAGGATCAATAAATAGTGGCTCAACATCCAGAGATCTTCAAGGAGGCCCTTCAAGGCCTTCCACCTTAGAAACACATACAACACTCCATCCAACTCAAAGGAGCTGTGCCTAAGGCACAACCCATCTACTGACTTACCCTAAACAAAGACAATGCCCTATGTGCTTACCTCAAGGAGGCACTGGAAAAAGGACTTATCTACCCCTCAAAGTCTCCTTTTGGTGCTGCTATATTCTTCATGGCAAAGAAAGATTATACCCTTCAATTAGTCTTGGATTACTGAGCCCTCAACAAAGTCACCATCAAGAATTGTTACCAACTCTCACTCATTGACAACCTCTTTGATGTCCTGGGTGGCACCACAGTCTTCTCCAAGATTGACCTGACTGCAGGCTACAACCAAATCCACATCAAGGAAGAAGATATACCCAAAATATCCTTCCACACTGAGTACAGATCATAAAAATATATGGTGCTTAATTTTGGGATGAAAAACACCCTGTCAACCTTTGTGACCTTTATGAACGAGGTGTTTGCCCCCACATTGGCAAACATGCCTTGGTGTACCTGGACAATATCATTGTCTACAGCCCTTTGATAGAACAACATCACAAGGACTTGGAAGCAGTCTTTGCTACCCTGGAACAACTAAACTTCTAGCCAAGCCCTCTAAATGACAATTATTCCGCAAACAACTGCCCTTCCTGGGACATGTAGTGTCAAAGAATGGCATTAATCCTGACAACCAAAAAATCCAGGCCATTTGCAAAATGCCACCTCCAAAAGACAAGTCAGAACTTGGCATGTTCCTAGGAATGGTTGCCTATGTACAAAGGTTCATCCCCAACTGTGATGTCCTGACTACACCTCTCTCCGCTATAACTGGTGCCAAATCCAAGTCTGTATGGACCCCTCAGAGTGACCTTTGCTTCAGACAACTTAAAGAGAAACTCACAACTGCACCAATCCTAAAATACCCCAAAAACAATGGGGAATATCAAATGGAAACAGAAGCTTCCAACACATCCATTGGGGGAGTATTACAAATCAAGAACAGTGATGGCAACTTCCTACCTGTAACCTATGAATCATGTAAACTGACGGACAGCAAGTGTTGATACCCTATACATGACAAAGAATTGTTGGCAACCGTACACTGCCTGGTCAAATGGTGTTGTTACTTGGAACGCCAGGAAGAATTCACAGCATTAACCAACCAGAAATCACTCATATATTTTAAAACTCAGGCAAACCTTTCCTGCCAACAAGCATGTTGGATGGAGCTCCTAAAAAGGTTCAATATGATTATAAAGTACAACCCTGGTCCAGAACTTGCCATGGCATATGCCCTCTTGCGCCTGCACATTAGAGCCATAAGAGGCAAGAATGGGCTCAACCCAGACTGGCCCCTCTTGGTGCTCCAAACAATGGACAAAGGCTTCCCCTGGTATCACTGACACCACAAAGGAAAAAGTCATCAAAAATAAGCACCTATTTGCAGACATGTACCGGACTTTACATCGCAAAATGACCAACAGAACCATCATCCCTTACATCCCTATACATCAGCAAGTGGACACCATCCTACGTTACCACAGAGACCTAGTGCATACCAAAAGCCAAAACATCTACAAATTCCTTAAACACAAAGCATGGTGACCAACCCTATACCAGGATGCCCAGGAAGTTCTAGAACAATGCAAAGTATGTGAAAAAATTGTGAAAAGTGACACCCCACCTAAATCCATACTGCCTATTTGTTCACAACTACCCTTCAAAGTGTGGGCCCTAGATATTGCAGGAACCATGCCAGGAAAGCACAACAAAAAGAAATACATCATCACTGCTATCAAATTTGCTACTTGCTGGCTGGTGGTGCAAGCAGAAAGAACTCACACAGGCAATGTTGTATGACGGTTCATAGGAAAAGAAATCATCAGTAAGTCTGGAAAGCCAAAACTCCTGATAGTCAACAGAGACAAGGAACTGACCTCTGAAGATACCAACATTTACCTCACCAAGAATGGGGTCCAGCACACAGTGACAACACCTTACCATCCTCAGGCCAATGGACACGTGAAGTGGCTGAATGGCAGCTTAGTGCAGGCCCTGGCCAAGCTCACTGCCAGGAGACCTGAGGACTGATATAAGCAGCTACCAACTGCATTGCTTGTATGCCGGACCTGTGTGAACAGATCCACTGGGAAAAGCCCCTTTGAGCTAGTTTATGGCACACAACCCAATATTATCCAAGAGCTATCAGGACCTAAACTGGAAATGCTCAGTAAAGTTCCACCTCACTCAGATCCTCAGGTCATACAGGTCAACAACAACCAACTAGAAAGATAAGAAAAACACCTACAGAACACCTTTTTCTCATCCAAGACAGACATGAGGTCAGTGAAAAAGTCTGGGTAATGAATAATGACAAGAGTAAATTACAGCCAGAAAAAGTGGGCCCTGCCATTATCCTAAAGGTAAACAAAAACAACACTTACCTTGTGCAAGGACTCAGAAAACACAGACAGGACAAGATCCTCCATCACAACCACCTAAGACCCTGTAAAGCAAGACAAAAGCAGTGTGAGACCGTTCTACCCGCCACCGAGCAACAGTTAGTACAATATGGCGCCCGGGCTCCCAACAACTTCCCTGACGACCTACCCCCAGGAGAGGCCAACCTTCAGCTGGGGGGGTCAAAACAGAAGGCTCAACCAGCCAGCAAGGTTCTGAGTAAGCAGGTTTTTGACCCACAATCCAGTTATCCAGTCACTTGAAGCCAGATTAGGAAGTTGACAAAAATTTCCAAATCCAACAACATGAACAAATGATGATCTTTTACAGTGGATACCTCGTTTTGGCGCTTGACTCATTATCAGGATCAAGTCACCCCCTTTACCACTCCACCTTG
The DNA here is from genome assembly GCA_014839935.2 of Entomophthora muscae. Taxonomy (NCBI): domain Eukaryota; kingdom Fungi; phylum Entomophthoromycota; class Entomophthoromycetes; order Entomophthorales; family Entomophthoraceae; genus Entomophthora; species Entomophthora muscae. The sequence goes on from QTSX02000890.1 coordinate 147,318, forward strand.
TGATCAACACTATCATGTTCCTGTTATCCATGACTCATAATAACTATATAATCATTATCTCTCAATAAAGAATATTATCTAGTTTCTAAATATTTTTCCCCTTGTAACTCTGCTAAAACAGCACAGTTACAACATTGGCTTAAAAAGTGTCAACTTGGCCACTTTTACTTTTAGAGTGTCAATCACAAGTGATTTTGACTTTTATTAGTAAATTTACATAAGTCACCTCTTAAATTGGTCTTTGAACTAACGGAATTGTTAAACAAAGTCAACTTCCAGTGTTTTTAATCTCATTTTTTATTTTCCACCTGAACTACTACAGTAGTTTTAAAAGCTACAGCGACAAGCGAAAACAATTCAGATTTAAATGAAATGAACTCAGATTTAAACGAAATTAAAAATAAACCAATTTATATTGATTTACAATAGATTTTAAATACATTTCAATTTCGTTTAAATCTGAATTGTTTTTGCTTGTCGCCGTAGCTTTTAAAACTACTGTAGTAAAAATTAGCTTAAATCGTTTAAGCCAAAAATACTATTAGATTCACATATCTAGTAGTCGACTCCCTGGTAGTTGACTTCACCACAGTTGCTATTTCAAGATATTTTAAACCCTGGGGCTGTAATTAAAATTAAGGCTGCTTAAGTTTGAGTTGTGCTTGAGAAAGAAAAAATGTTTTTAACGATACTTTATTTCATGCTAAATGTACAGATTATTATTGCTAATAAAAATTTATAGAAGTGAGAAGCTTTCATCAAAAAGAAATATTTTTTTAGGGAAGTGTCTTGATGCTCGAAGGTAGCTTAATATTTTTTTAAATCTTGCCAACAGATAAAAAATAAATCAAATGATAACCTTCCGATGACGTAATAATATAATATATTCAGACTTTGAATTATCTAATACCTTTTTCACTTTTCAAATAAGCGTCATAATTTAAGTTTGAATTTCTTATTTAAACTGAATGACATCCAGACTAGAACATTTTGCAAAGCGTCATTTGTTCTTCAAGTAGCCATCATTCCAACTTCAAGCGATACTCACAAATCAACAACTAAATAAAGCTCAACCCAAGCTTATTAAAATATGCCCAAGATATACTGCATAGCAATTATTGGAAAACAAGTATTTAAACAGATAATTTATGAAATGACCTCACACAATATTAGAATAATCCACTTTATATTAAGAATTTTGAGCCCGGGCTTTATGATGATCTCAAATTTCACTACATAGCTCATACTTCCTGTGATCTTTTTTATGAACGAGGTAAATTTTGTACTCCATACTTGCAGGAAAGAGTATCTACATTTTCTCAGGAAAGCCTTACCTCAATCGTTTTACAAGATCTTGTGGCTATCTAGATTTTGCAATTTAATATCGTTTTTCAACCAGTAAAAGTTTATTTTTTGCTTTTTATTTAGCTTGGGCTTTATTTCTCATTTAAAAAAGAAATTAAATTAATTTATTGAAGAAATAAAACTTAAAATAAATTATATTCATAAGCTCCAAGTGAGATAAGAAACTATAGGTCTAAATAAAAACATCTGTGAAGTTAAGTTCGGTCTTTTTTAAAAAGCTAATATGATTCGCTTTCAAGGATTTTTTTGCTTATGAAATGAAGTTTTGCAGAGCTTTTTAATATAGTATGCTTTTCATGTTTGATGTTCAACTGATAAATGTTCAATTTGAAGCTTTGAACTAATCAAATTATTTGATTCCTTTTCCCAGAGTTTCGCATGGCTATAGTATGCCGTTTTTAACTTTTAAGGGCTTCATTTGATAAGCCAAAAGATAAACATAACTAATCCGAAACAGCTGCAAATGGAAAGTCGCAAGGCCAATATCATGGACTTCTTCACGTAGTGGAAGATTTTGTAGTGTAATGATTCCTTATAATTTCAAATAACCAGTTTCAGGTACGGATATATGACCAATACCTCGGTAAAATTTATTGTCGTATTGAAGTTAAATGACGAAATCATCAAAGATATGGACATGAAAATGGTAATTAACTCCTTAACTTTTTAAATAATTATCCAGATATTTCGCAATATTCATAGCGCATATGTAATGTATGTGTGTAATCCCTTTCATAATGCCTCTTTACGCTCTCAAGACAACCAGGCAGTTTCCATTTCTGGGCCTGAGATTAAATCACGCTTCTTTGAATCTTTTATTAATAAAATAGGGAGCTTTAGCGCCTAGTGAAATTTCAATTGGATCTTTGCATTTGGTTTGATTCATATCATCTATACTAAGATTTGACATTACGCTTGGATGAGATGTCGAAAATATAATTTCAAGGTTGAAAGAAGTTAACAAACAAATGTTTTAATTGTAAAGTACGTCTTATATGAAATTTTCTTGAGATATAATGTGGATTGACAAGTACATTATTCCAACACAGGGTTCATTTACTACCTCATATAATAGTTTTCATGGAGCAGGAAGATATTCAGTCAATTATGTTTTCTACAACAGTTTTAGTTTATTTTGATACAACTATAGTTTTCTCCATATGTAACTTTTTTAAATTTACAGAAACAAAAAAAGTAAAATTAAATCAAGCCATTTTTATGAATATCATTTTTAAAAAAATCAACAATTTTATTTTGTTTTTCACTAGTGAAATCTATTTAATTAGTTTGTAAAGGTATCTTTTTAAAAGTATGCCTTTTAAATGAAAAAAGAATTAAATATTTGATTAAATTTGATTAATAAATAGGAAGTTTTTCAAACTTTTTACACTGTAAAGCTAAAAAGGTGCATATGAAAAACTACAGTTGGATCAAATTTGACTGAAAATCTGTTGTAGGAAAGTTAATTGTTTGAATATCTTCCTGTTCCGTTTTTAAAGCTGTTAGGATGAATGAAATCAAATCAGCCTAAAACAAAATCCACTCAGCTCAGAATGAAATCAACTGAGCACAAAGAAAAATTGAAAATAAATGACTTTATAGTGGTTAACAATAGGTTTAGATTCACTTCCATTTCAGTTTGAGTTCAGTTGATTATATTCTGTCCTGAGCATTTTTTTAAGCTGAATTGATTTTTTTCATCCTCACAGCTATGATAAATACTACATTATATTTTAGTTTTAGTTTTGTTCCTGTTATGTTAGGAGACCCTCAGAATGTCAGACTACTGGTGGATATGAACAATAGGAATCAGACCCACAACCCTTAGTTGGTATGCCATACAAAGGGTTTCTCTCAAATGAGTGATTATATTTTGAAACCTTGGTGCACTACCTAGAAAGGCTATGCCACATGTGAAACATGCTTGCCCTGAACAGTATCATAGTCTTTAAGCTTTTCAATTAATTTAATAAGACAAAACATACATTTCTATACTGTAAATTCAGAACCTAAAGGTAAAAATGCGGGATTGTCAAATTCTTTTGCGTGAACTCATCAACTTAATGGAGTAATTTTCATCCCAGAACAACTTACTTTTTTATATAAAAGGATGAAAAATATTCCAGTAAGTTGGTGAGTTCACGCAAAAGAATTTGACAATCCCACATTTTTACCTTTAGATTCTGAATTTACAGTAGCTTTAAGACAAAGGAAGGATCAAAGAGACCAACACTCACAAAAAGTAAATTCCTGTCTTTAGTGACACCAAGCATTTAATTTGTGTCATATTTATAGGAAGTTTAACAGTACACACCACTTTTTTCATTGTCCTTTGTACTAGCAAGATATTATCAAGGAGCTGGATGTACGGGTGTTCTGGCTACTGCCAACCCACTTAACATCCAGTCATTGCCTGATTTGGTGCCTTTTCAATATGCAGTTTGACATGCCAGAAATGGCAACAAGCCAATATCACATGACTGTCCAAGTATCTAACAGCTCAAAACCATCCTGCACATTACCCTTGTTGCAACATCTTTTATTACTCCCTCTCAGGGAATTAACGCCCTGAGTAAATCACCGAGTGGTTCACCGCCCAGTCAATAAACTGGTGGCACCATTATCAGTTAACCATCTATGACGGGGATCACTCAATCCAGGTCCTAAATGGAACACAACTTGATTAAGCCTTGTGACTCAAGAGAAACACTACTTAGATAAGCCCCATGACCTCTATGACGTACATGGACAACATGTGGCTTGTCATGATACTATATAATATTGTATACTCATATCAAATAAAGTATCATTCTCTTCTTAATTTTCCCCTTTATTTTGTTTATTATACTTCCCAGAAGTATAAACTTGACACCCTCATTATCTTTGATCTGACTTAAATCCCCACCACAGCAATGCTATATAAGTCTAAAGTATTATCCAATAAAATATACTTCTTCTCTTCTTAAATTCCATATTTGAAGCTTCCCCACAAGTTGCTCCTCATCATGGGTAGCAGCTACGGTTTTTTGATCACACTCATGAAAGAGAAAATGACTAAATAGAACCCACCCACCTTTGCTCATGTACTAAACCAGGTCGCATCTCAGGATACCTGGAAGACGTACTTCTGCACCCACAACATTGACAAAGATATACCTAGTTAATGCTCTGTATTTGAAGGACTGGTCATGCCTAAAACATGCACCAAGATAATTCAATACAGTCACTCCCTCTAACCACAAACAAACACACAACCACCTATCACAGGAAAAGTTACCAACACCAATTACATTGATGTTGACAAGTTTTTTTTGGTAAAAAAAAGAAAACATCATCAACTTGCTGGACCACTCAGCTGCTAAACTCCATGCCAGCCGCATCCCCCACAAAAAATGGGTCCAGGAAGCCAGCAAGCTCCTGTACGAGGCTGCAGCTAACTGATTCACCACTTGGGTCATCTCACAAACTGAAAACCAGCTTGATAACTGGGAAGAGTTCAAAGCAGACATCATCCACAACTTCTACTTCACTGAATCCCTCCAAGACATTGCAATACAGCTCAGCAATCTTCCTAAGAAGACCACTATCACAGCTTACGCCAATGAATTTGAAGAGATACACCGCAAAATTCCAAACCCAGAGCAAGGTGACAAAATACACAACAGAGCATCATTCATCAATAGAATGAAACCTAAGTTGCTGCTCTCATCCGTCCAGAGGCCAACACCTCCATGCCTACGCTCATTTCAGAAGCCAAGCATGCAGAAAAATGCACAAACATGGAATATGTGGCACACAATGATAACCACGCCTCCAACAGCAATGGCAGAGAAAATTCCAATGGCAACAAACGCCAAAAAACCAATAATAGAAACAGCAACTCCAATCAAAACAATGGCAATTGCAGCCAAAGTGTAAACCACTCCTGTCCCAATAAAGAGAACACCACCAAAGTAAACAATGCTGAAACAGCAACCCACTATGAATCTGACCCCACATTCTCTGACCTCAAAGGTCTCAAAACAGAGTAACAGGGAAAAGGGGAGGGGGAACATGCTTAAGTGCCCCTGCCTTCCCCTAAACTGACAATAAAGTGTACCAAGGCACAAAATTTGCTGCTTGCATCCCACGTGTCCTGCAATCCTCCATTTTTATGAATGTAAAAAAATTAAAGATTGCTCATAAATTCTTGTCTACCCATGCACTTATAAATCACATAAACATAAAATTTTATTTGAATCTGGTGCACAAAACACCATGGTAAGAAAACCATTTTTAACCAAGTACAAAATACCAGTTGTCAAATCCAACTTCAAATACACCAGAATGGCAGAGAAAACAAAGTTTCTACTTGAAGGCAAAACAACTCCCTTCAGAATTGACCTCCAAGATATACAAACGTCCATCAAAAGACTTGTCATGAACAACAAAAACTACGGCATTGTAGAGGCATAGACTGGTTCATCTGAGTAAACCCCAGTGTATGTTGTAAAACAAAAACCATGACTATCAAACACAATGGAGTCAATTTCAACATCCTCAAAGAACCTAACAATCTCATCCTAAGAGACACAGTATTTGTCCAAATCATGAATCAGGACAACTCAGAAAGTCTAAAAAAAGACAGTAACCTCCACACAATGAGGTAAACCAAATTCAATAACGTACAAACAACCAAAATTCAATGCCCAAAACTTGCAGCACTCCTAAAAGAATATGCCCATGTATTTAAGGAAGAGCTAATAGACCTACCCCCAAAAAGAAGGTCAAACATGGCATTGATTTATGCAAGGCCATGCCCAAGCCTACACCCCTTTACAGACTCTCCCCCATGGAGACACAAACCCTTAAAAGTCACATTGAGGATAACCTAGCCAAAGGCTTCATCTGCCCATCTGAATCTCCATGGGGGCAGCAGTGTTTTTTGTAAAGAAAAATGAAGACTTACTCCGTCTATTAACAGACTAAAGAGCTCTCAATGCAAGCACAGTAAAACATAAATGTCCCCTCTCACTCATAGAGGACTTGTTTGAAAGACTCTCTGGAGCCAAATTTTTCTCCAAAATTGACCTCACCTCAGGTTACAACCAAGTTGAAGTAAAAGAAAAGACATACCAAAAACTGTGTTCTGTACACAATTTGGATCCTTTGAGTGTAGATTAATGAACTTTGGGATGACCAACACTCCTGCAATGTTTGTCACCATGATGAACCAAGCGCTAAACAGCCTCTCAAACACATCATGTTACCTTGACAACATCATCATATTTTCAAAAACAAAAGAGGAACACCTCACGCATGTCTGCAAGATACTCAATTGACTTGCAAAGCACAAACTATACACTAAGCCTAGTAAGTGCCAATTTATGGAAAAGGAACTCTTGTTCTTGGGCCACATTGTCTCTGACAGTGGCATCAAAGCAGATCCAGATAAAATAAAAGCCATAAATAACATGCAACTCCCCACCTCCGTGAAACAAGTTAGATGCTTTCTTGGTATGGTAGCTTACCTAAGGAAATACATCAAAGACTGTGGAAAGCTCACCACACCAATCAATGACCTAACCAAAGGTAATGCCAAAAAGAAATTCATCTGGATTCCAGAATGTGACAAGAATTTCCAGCTATTAGAACAAGCTGTGATTGAAGCACCAATCTTGCAACATCCTAATAACAACAGGTGCTTCAAGCTTGAGTCAGATGCCAGTGACACCACCATTGGCGCAGTCCTACACATATGACAACTAGGGCAGCAAGACTTCCTGCCAGTATGTTACAAAAGCAGAAAACTAACCAATACTGAGAAGAGATACCCAATACACAATAAGGAAGTAATAGCAATATACCACACATGCAAGAAATGGAGATGTTATCTGGAAGGACATTTAAACGTCCAAGTACTAACTGATCATAAATCCTTAATATATTTCAAAACTCTGAACACATTTGCACAACAAAAGCCAAATGGATGTCCCTGCTGGAACAGCTTAATTTGGACATCCAATACAAAAAGGAGCAGGCTAGTCACGGCTAATGCTCTCTCTAGACTATGTCAGCCTAGAGAGGATCACCCTGATCACCTGGACCCTGACTGGCTAAACCTATATAACACTGAGTACAAGATAAAAGGGAAATACCCCTCCACACATCAACTAACCCACAATACATTAGTAAGGAATGAAAAATATTTTCACATATCAAATGGCACAGTATGTCAGATGTTAAAGATAAACATGTTTCCTACATCCAACTTGTACAAAGAGTCAACACTATTCTAAGATATCACTGTCTACTAGGACACACAAAGGCTAACAATCTATACTTTGCTTTAAAAGAGATAGTATGGTGGCCCAATTGTAAACAAAATATAATTGTCATTTTGAAAAAGTGCACAGTGTGTAAGAAATACGCCAGTGCCAAAGCTCCTCAGCCAACAGTTAACCCAGTACCTAACTTTGAACCATTTAAGGTTTGGGGGCTGGACGTAGTGGGACTCTTCCCAGAAACTAAAACAAAACAACATTTCCTAATTGTAGCCATTGACTTTGGGATATACTGGCCTATCTGCTGGGCAACAAAGAATCACAAAGCAGAAACAATAAATTGTTTCATCAACAAGGCAATAATAGCCAACTACGGTACCCCAGACTACATCATAACTGATGGAGCCATAGAGCTAGCAGGGCACATAGTAGACAACAATTTAAAAGCAAAAATATCAAACATTCCACAACCTCGCCCTACAGGCCACAGGCCAACAGTAGAGTTAAACGCCTAAACAAAAGTCTCATCAGAACCCTTGAGAAAATAATGAATGTAAGAGCCAAGGATAAATGGTCACTATACATGAAACATGCCTTATTAGTATCTCGGGTATGAACCAACCAAGGGACAGGCTACTCACTGTTTGAGCTAACATACAGATACAAACCAGAGATAGTCACGTGAAATAACCAATCATATGTAAAAATTTCCCCGGGAAAACCTCCCACAGTAGAACAAGTGCCAGCACTACAACACATGCACCTCAAAGCTAAAATAGCAGAAACAAAAAGGCCCAAAGCACAAAAGGTAACCTCTACAGAGGAACCACTCCCCAACAACTCCCCTGTCTGGGTCCTTGCAGGAAACAGGAATAAGCTGGACTCAGTACACAGGAGACTGGGAAGAGTCATCAAATACAGACCAGACAGAAACACCTACCTGGTTAAGTTCCAGGGCGCCAAAGACCCCATCATCAAGAAATACCACAGATCCCGCCTTTGCCTCAGAAAAGGGGATCACTTGACTTGGCTGGTACCAACTAGCAAACAACTCCAGGAACATCAGGCAACAGCCATCAAGAAAAAGCCCCCTCCTGATGTACCAGAGTAACCCCTTAAGGGGGGGGTGTTGAGGAGCTAGATGTATGGGTGTTCTGGCTACTGCCAATCCATGTAATATCCTTTCAATGCCCAATTTGATGCCTTTCCAACATACAGCTTGACATGCCAGAAATGGTAACAAAGTAATATCACATGACTGTTCAAGTATCCAGCAACTAGAACCCATCTTGCACATGACCCTCCTTATCTTTGATCTGACTTAAATACCAACCACAGCATATGCTAAATAAGTATAAAGAATTATCCAATAAAATATAATTCTTCTCTTCTTAAATTCCATATCTGAAGCTTCCCCACAAGTAGCTCCTCATCAATATTAATCAAACATTCACAGTAGAGGGCCCCAATAAAACAATAGTTCATAACCACCTCCAGCACTACTGTAGTATGATAAATACAGTTATTTGCCTTTTTTTTAAAAAAAACCCTTTTAAATTTTCTTTAATGAACACAAACAAGAGGGCTCTGCAGGCATGTGCCTGTGGTGGCACTAATAAAGGTTTGTTATCTAATCAGCAATGATCAGTGTATATATGCTTATTTGCTTTTCATCTCTATTGGATGCTGATAGAGAGACACCTATTAGTACTTTACAAGGGTAAAGATGTGCCCTGTTGTCACAAGTGACAAACTCCTGTCAACTATGATAATCAAAAGGCCTCAACTATAGGAGTCAAACCCTGATGCCCCGCGGGCTGCCAGCCCGCAGGGCCAGCCACCTGGCCGCCCACAGTTTTTGGGGTTCAAATCAGAATTGGATTCAACTTTAGAGAATCTCCTGAAGTCTGATAAACCAAGTTTGCCTACAACAATGCCCCCCGCGCTAGAGGTCCCTGTTAACCCAACCTATCAACGGGCTGGGTTAGCCACAGACCCTGTAATAATCCGGGCCACTACAGAAGAAGAATCAAAGATACTTTCTGTAAGAAACAGGCAACCCAGAGATGACCTGTCCCATGACCTGGTTAAGAAATTGGAGTGCTCTAGTTGCAAGTCAGCCAATGAAATAACCCCCACAATTGTTGCCACCAAGGGCTGTGAAGACCTAGTAGATGGGGAAACCCGGGCCATGAAAATCTTTGAAAGTTTTGCCATGACAGATGAGCATACTTATACCTTGGCCCGCCAGAAAGATGCCCATTGCCATCCTTGCAATAAAGTGACATGAACCTTTGGTTCAACCAGATCATACCATACTTGTTATTAGTTTTACTTCATCTACAGTCTACTCCTTGCGGCTCTGCCCCACATGTTCACCTACCCAAAGAAACCGCAGACCAGCTGCCCAAACTTTACCGTCCACCAGGAGCTCCCTTTGGCCCAGTACATTTTACCAAGTACCCACCCAGCCCGGCATATTTGGAGTTTACTCTGGAGGAGATCCTCATCCACAACCCTGATGCCAGAACTAGAGAGACAGAAGACCTTTACAGAGAAGGCATCAAAATTACCATAGCTCCTCTGCTATTCCAATACAAGTATAATTTCCTGCCCGCATATTTGGTTCCAATGACGCCGCCCCTCACCCCTCGGCCCAACCGTCCGCAAGAATCTGTTGCCACTGGTGAATCCACTTCCACCCAAATATTTGAGGTGATGTATATCATCCTCACTGGATTAATTGATTCCATGGTGCCTACAAGCAGACCTTGGGCAATCCTTGGAAAATTGTTATCTTATATTGTAAAGTTAGCCCCAATACTGTGGTGGGCTCTCCCTGCTGGGCCCGCGGGCCGTCTGCCCACAAGTCCTCAGGAACCCCCCACAGGTTGGATCCCTGACACCTGTGTTAAATATACCATGTGCTATTTAAATGATGAGGCCAACTGGGACTATAATACAGATTGGGTGCCCAATAATAAGAATTGATGTTTTCTCCTTCTATCTCTTTTGATTATTTTTTAAGAGGGATGCCTATGAGCACTGTACAAAAATTTAAAGCCTAAAACTATCACTGTAGTGGTTATTCAGAGAAACTGCTTCTGAGCCCAATGGCCCAGAGTGTTTATTAAGTGAATATGATTACTATGTGATTAGGAAAAGCCTAGTCTAGTCACTTAGGTTTTTAAGAGAAAAGGAGTGCTAGGTGTATCAGCATATAGAAGAAACAGTGAAGATACATCACTATTGCCTTATGTGATGATTGAAAAGCTAATTGCTGGTATATCACTTTGTGTTAGAAAAGGTCACAGTGTTTCAGGAAAATACTAAGAGAACACTCAAAATATTTCTCTGAAGCAGTTTAATATAATGGAAAAGGTAAAGAAATACATGAAACCCTTTCCCAAAGCGCTTTTCTACAAGGGGAAACCACTGGCTAACCTTGGTGAAACAATGACAGACTGGGGAAACATAAACACTTCAAATGAAAAATTATTATTGTCTTGTTGGTTAAAAGTTGATACTCTGTTACAGAAAAATAGTTATAGATCATTATTTTTATTGAGGAAGACAACGGTGCAAGAGGAAGATAGAAAAATGATTTAAAATAAGATATCTTAATTAAGAAACACCAGGTACTTCTTTGTCAGGAATTACTTCCCTGACAACAGTTATCCAATAGATGAAGACCTATTCCAACCTCCAATTTTGGATAATCCAGGTTACTGATGTTCAATTAATTGCCTATCAATTGTCCTCATGCCCTATAGCAATGCAGATGCAAGTACAATCTTTCATGGATTCAGCACCATGATGGATCTAAAAATAACCTGCATCATGATTCCTGCCACTGCCTGTGAAGCATTACACCTGGTTTCAAACTCATTAAGTCTGTACTCCCAATTTCACTCCTCTTAGTATAAGAACTCCCATCCAAATCCAAGGTTAATTGTTCAATTAACATTTATTTCTACAATGAAGCAATCTTAACCTATTATTCACTTGAGTGTTTAATAATATCTCCTTAGATCAGATGATTGGAATCCCCCATTTGCAGTCCTTAGTTACCATTTGGCTCTCCTTACTCCTGCCTTTTATCCTGTCTCATGGGCCAGCTAACTTGTGATTTCCTGATCCTTGTCCAACCCCTACCCTACAGCTTGAAGAGCTATCTCCTTTTTTAGAGAGTAATGGATTCTTGTTTGATGCCACAACTGTATTCTTCTCTATAAATAGGTTCTCTTACATTCTTATAATGAGCTGAACAGCCATTAGGCTACTAAGGGGGTGGCAAAGTGGCAGTGATTCAAAATAGTGTTTTCCTGAGTTGTAAATAATTTAAGAAAATAGTTTTTTTAATTAAATTTTCTCCTTATGAGGAAATATAAGTCTTCTTCATGTCATTCAAGTTAGGAGAAATTATGATGTTAGATCTGTTATGGGGAAGCTCATTGTGAACCACCTGTGTGTTGTGAGATATATTGGCAGGCATGGTATTGATCTTGTTACAACTAGCAGAGAAAATATATTTCCAAGCCATCAAATAAACCTCTTGGCTCAGGATTTGACTCAACTTGCCAAACTTCTTTGTCTGAAGAGGCATTTATAAAAATTGGTACTCCCTTTCTAACAACAAAGTTCTAGATCAAATAAATTCTTCTGAAACTGCCACAAAGGTGTTGACCTTAGGGGTTACAGCTATAAAGGTGATAACTACAATATAGCAATTAACCCTCAAGACCTCTTGTCCACCACCACTGCAAAGAATAACACAGATATACCTAAAAATCCCATAAAATCTTGCCATACTATGAAGGCTATAAGTATACACTCTTTTTTACTAATAAAGTTATCTTTCTTTCTCTAATTTTATACTGTGAATTCAGAACCTAAAGGTAAAAGTGCAGGATTATCAAATTCTTTTGCATGAACTCACCAGCTTAATGGAGTAATTTTCATCCTAGAACAACTTAATTTTTATATAAAAAGATGAAAAATATTCCAGTACATTGGTGAGTTTATGCAAAAGAATTTGACAATCCCGCATTTTTACCTTTGGGTTCTGAATCTACAGTAATTGTAGTGTAATCCTTACTGTAAATTCAGAGCCTAAACATAAAAATTTGGGATTGTCAAATCCTTGGTCCAAATTTTGAATCACTTTTGCAGGATAGCCTTTGTTTAATTAAATTGAATTCTTTGTATTTTTATTTGAATATTTAAAAATGTGGGAACTCATAGACACTTTGCCAATTTCAAGTGGAGCTGCATATTTCAAATGGACAAAATGAATTAACTGGAATCAGATTTGAAGTAATCAAATTCATCAACTATTTTTATTAAGTTTGCTATGTTTTTTGGAATTGGAGGATTGTCAAATCCAGGAACCAAATTTAAAATCATAAATAAATGCCACTAGTAACTTCAAATAATAATTGCAGGATTTGGAATCCAAATTGAATGTACAGTAAGAAACTAGAACAAATCAGTCCAAATTCAGAAGCCCCACTTGTCAGGGATCCAACCCGCGGGGGGGGGTTCCTGAGAACTTGCGGGCGGACGGCCTGCAGGCCCGGCAGGGAGGACCCACCACAGGATTGGGGCTAACTTTACAATATAAGATAACAATTTTCCAAGGACTGCCCAAGGACCGCTTGTAGGCACCATGTAATCAATCAATTCAGTGAGGGTTATATACATCACCCCAAATACTTGGGTGGAAGTGGATTCATCAGTGGCAACAGATTCTTGCAGGTGGTTGGGCCGTGGGGTGTGGGGCGGCGTCATTGGAACCAAATATGCGGGCAGGAAATTATACTTGTCTTGGAATAGCAGAGGGGGCCGGATAATTTTGGTGCCTTCTCTGTAAAGGACTTCAGTCTCTCTAGTTCTAGCTTTAGGGTCGTGGATTAGGATCTCCTCCAGAGTAAACTCCAAATATGCCGGGCTGGGTGGGTACTTGGTAAAATGTACTGGGCCAAAGGGAGCTCCTGGTGGACAGTAAAGTTCAGGCAGCTGGTCTGCGGTTTCTTGGGGTAGGTGAGCACGGGGGCAGAGCTGCAAGGAGTAGACTGTAGATGAAGTAAAACTAATAACAAGTATGGTATGATCTGGTTGAACCAAAGGTTCATGTCACTTTATTGCAAGGATGGCAATGGGCATTTTCCTGGCAGCCCAGGGTATAAGTATGCCCATCTGTCATGGTAAAACTTTCACAAATTCTGTCGGCCCAGGTTTTCCCAATTGCCAGGTCTTCCCAGTCTTTGGTGGCATCAATTGCAGGGGTTATTTCATTGGCTGGCTTGAACTGAGGAAGCTCAAATTCCCTAGTCAGGTCATGGGATTGGTCGCCTCTGGGTGGCCCGCGTTCTATGGGAAAATTCTCTGTTTTCCCTTCCGTGCAGGTGAGTTATTCCGGAGTCAGTGGCTGGGCCTGCCCTTTGATTGGCTGTCTTATCAGGGACCCCCAGTGTGGAGAGTGTTGGCGTAGGTACATTTGGTTCATCAAACTTAAAAGGATTTCCCAAAGTCAAATCCTGTTCTGATTTGAGCCCAAAAAACTGCAGGCGGCCGGGCAGTTGGCCCTGCGGGCTGGCAGCCTGCAAGATGCTGGGGTTTGAGTTTTGTAGTTGGGGCTTTCTGATAAGCATAGTTGATAGGAGTTTGTCATTTGTGACATCATCCCTTTCTCTCCCAGTGCCCTCCTCCTTCTGGGTCCCCTTTTCCAGGTATTTTTGTATGGCTTCTTGTGCGTTGGGTAGGTTGGAGACCGGTTCCCAGGTGCTTTCTTTGGAGGGGTAACCTACCCATTTGACATAGTACTGTGGGGTCTTGTAGTGGAGGCGGTGTCCATGGATGTACTCTACTTTGTATTTGGTTGAGTGCTCCTCTTGGATGGGTGGAGGGTTGGTCTTTATCTTCTGGTGGGGGAGGGAGGTTCCTTCTTTCTTGAATAGCAATGATTGGTGGAAGACATTGTGGATTTTCCAAGTAGGCAGCAGCTCTAGTTTGTACGCCACTTCTCCTATTTGCTTTAAAATCTTGTAAGGGCCACAGCAGCGGTGGGCTAGCTTTCTACTGGGTACATGTAGGGGAACGTTCCGTGAGTCAAGGTAAACTTTATTGCCTATTTCCAGAGGTTTTCCGGGGGGCTCTTTTCTTGTCAGCAAACGCTTTGTAGGTCTTAACAGCACGGGTCAAGTTCCTTAGACAGGTTTCCTGGGTGGCATGTATTTGTTCAATCCAAGATTGTCCTTCTGTGTTCTGTTCCTTACTGCCAATGCTAGGGTCCCATGATGGATCAAACCCATAATTGGCCTTGAATGGGGACATTCCAGTGGAGGCGTGGTCTTTACTGTTGTATGCAAACTGGGCCATGGGAAGCATCTCAGCCCAATTGTCCTGATTGGCGTTGGCATAGCATTGTAGGTATTGTCCCAGTATTTGGTTGACCTGTTCAGTTTGTCCATCTGTCTGCGGGTGGTAGGAGGTCAATACACAACGTTTTATTCCAAGGTCTTTCATCACTTGGGTCCAGTAGTGGGAGGTAAACAGGGGCCCTCTATTGGTGATGATTTCTTCTGGGGTGCCGTGTTGTGTTAAGATGTGGTCGTGGAAGTGTCTAGCTGTTTCAGTTGCCGTGCAGTGGGTAGTGGTCAGA
Organism: Entomophthora muscae; assembly: GCA_014839935.2. Lineage (NCBI taxonomy): Eukaryota > Fungi > Entomophthoromycota > Entomophthoromycetes > Entomophthorales > Entomophthoraceae > Entomophthora > Entomophthora muscae. The sequence continues at coordinate 162,609 of QTSX02000890.1, forward strand.
ACAAAGTAGGCCATTTTGGTGAAACGGTTGACCATGACCAGGATTGCGTCAAAGGATTTTAAAGGGGGGAGCTCCACTATGTAGTCCATCAACACTGACTTCTAGGGATGTCCAGAGGTCTCAGTAACCCTTCTGGCTTAGAGCAACACGTCTTGGTTCTTCTGCAGGTTTTGCAACCATTGATGTAGGCAGTTACTTCTTTGTCCATGCCCAGCCATGTGTAGTTCCGCTTGATACTTGAGAGGGATTTGTGTCTACCTGGGTGGCCGGCCATCTCTGAATTGTGGTGGTCAATCAATACATTTGTTCAGGTTGGGCCTTTGGGTACATAGATTCTGTTATGGAGCAGTAGGGTAATACCTTTCAGGGAGTACCCTTTCTTTGAGTGATGGCATTCCAGGTCCTTTTTCAGGGCTTCAAGTAGCTTGACTGAGTAGGCGTCTTGTTTCTGGGCTTTTATCACATTGGGTTTGCTGGCGGCAATCTTTAAGTACTTCAGATGTATCCCTAGGCTGGCAGGGTCTAATAATGTGTGGGTGTTGCAGTCCTTGATTTCTGTAGAGGAGGGGGTAAAGTTGGCTCTCCAGCTTAGGGCGTCTGGTACTACATTAACCTTTCCTGGCTTGTAGTCTATGGTCAAGGTATAGTCGGCTAGTTCCAAGGCCCATCTTGCTTGACATTGGTTCAGCTGGCGTGGTTTGAAGAAGTAGACTAAGTTCTTGTGGTCTGTCAGAACCTTCACCAGATGTTCAGCACCGCACAAATACCTGCGCCAGTGCTTCAATGTCTTCATTATGGCTAACATCTCTTTATTGTATATTGGGTAGTTCCCTTTGGCTGATAGCATCTTCTTGGAGTAATATGCTACAGGATGTAGCATACCATCCCCTCCTTCCTGAAGAAGGACCCCACCCACCGCAAAGTTGGACGCATCTGTCTCTAGCACAAAAGGTTTAGCAGGGTCAGGCATGGCAAGAACTGGGGCAGAGGTGAAGGCAAGCTTCAGGGTCTCAAAGGCGGCAGTGCACTCTGGGTTCCAGACAAAGACAACCTTGTCAGAGCACAAGCGGGTCAGGGGCAGGGTGATGTGAGAAAATTTTTGGATGAAATCCCTGCAATAATTTGCCAGGCCCAAAAAGCTTCTCATGTCCTTTCTGCATTTTGGTACTAGCCAGGCTGTTATAGCTTCTACTTTGTCCTGCGCCATCACAAACCCACCAGTCTTCACCACATATCCCAGAAATTCAACTTCAGATTAAAAGAGCTCACATTTCTTCAGCTTGGCGTGTAGGTTGGCCTGCAAGAGTTTCTCCAGTATTTGATCAAGGTGTTGGAGGTGTTCCTCATGTGTTTTGCTGTATATGAAGATGTTGTCCAAATACGCCACACAGAACTGGTCAAGATACTTGCCAAGGACAGAGTTGATCATCCTTTGGAAAGTGCTGGGGGCATTACACAACCCAAACAGCATGACCAAGTACTCGTACAACCCATATCTAGTTTTGAAGGCTGTCTTGTATTTGTCCCCTTCTCTGATTCTGATCTGGTTGAAGGCGTCTCTCAGGTCAATTTTTGAGTATACCTGGGCTCCCCTCAAGACGTCACATAGGTTGTCAGTGTTAGGGATGGGGTAGCGGTTCTTTATAGTGATATTGTTCAGTTTTTGGTAGTTTACGCAGGGACTTGTTCTGCCATCTTTCTTTCCTACAAACAGCATGGGAGAGGAGTAAGGGCTTTTTGACACCCAGATGAACCCTTTTTTATCATGTCCTACAAGTATGTCTTCAGTGCTGCTTGCTTGCAGTGATTGCAGCTGTATATGGGGCCATGGTGGGGTTGGGTTCCAGGTAACAGGTCAATGGCGTGGTCATAGATTGAGTGACTGGGGAGCTGAATGGCTGCTTCCTCACTGAAGACGTGGCTCCACTTCTCCAAGGGGGCAGGAAGACTACCCACACTGGGTTCCATTATCAGGGTCAGGAGTGTGTTGGATTCCTTACTGGTTGGGCCCAACTGGAACAGCACCACATCAAACAAATTGTCTTCTTTCAAGGCAACCGTTTGGTTACATAAATTCAGAATAGCACCGTGTCTCTGGGACCAGGAGTCCCCTAGGATCAGGGGGTGAGAAAGCCCTTTCAGGATGATGGGGAACGCTGGGTACAAGTTCTGCCTAATTTTCAGGGGCAATTTGGTTGCACACCTGAAACCCAAGTCATGGGAGCTGTTTCCCATGATTACTTTAACGCTTTTGTTGATGGCCTCCAGTCCAAGGTTCTTGGCAAGGGTGGCATTGATAAAACTCTCCTCTGCTCTGGTATCAATGAAAGCTCCAACAGTCTGGGATGTTGTGGATGTTCTTGCTTCAACTTGAATAAATTTGTACAATTGAGTAGAGGTGTTTATTTGTGCCAAGGAAACTGAGGGGTTACTCTTCTTGGGGCAAGCCTTGGTGAGGTGCCCGGGTTTGTGGCAATAGAAACACAAGCCTTCACAGTAGTGGCGCTGTAGTTTGTCAGGGGACATTCCTGGTCTGCCGGGTGTTGGGGCTCAGCTTGTGCGCTGAGTGGAAGACAGGGTGCCTTCTTGGTTGAGGCTCAACCCTCTGCACAAGAGGAGTAATTCATCCAGGCCAAGTGTAGGGGGGTGGTGCTTGAGGAGCTCCTTCAGGGCAGGGCAGGCTCCTCAGCGGTACAGGATGGTCAATAGCTCGTCCTCAAGTTGGGTTCTGGCTTTCAATTTCAGGAACTCGTCAGTGTAAGATTGCAGCGAGCGTGATCCTTGACAGATATCCAGTAAGCTGATCAGGGCGTGGTGGTGGGTGTCTTGGTTGTTGCCTGTGGCCATCAGTTTGCTCTCAAATTGGGAGTAGTCTAGGCAGAACTTGATGTCCTCAGTGGTTGCTTTCCCAAACCAGTACAGGGCATTGCCAGAGAGCATGGAGGCCACTCCAAGGACTTTCTTGGTGTCGTTGGAGTATGAGTTTGTGTTGGCTTGAAAATGGACATGGAGGACTGGCATTGCTCTTCTGGCTTCTTCTAGGGTGAGCTTCCCCATCTGGGGCATATCCACCCAGGTCGTGGTCTGGTTTACTATGATGCTCTGCACCTGCAAGTTTAGGGTCTTGGTCTTCTCCTTGCCAGGCAGTGTCTTTCTGTTTGGGGTTGGTTTGGTGTTGGGTCACTAAGGTGATCAGGTTGGTATCTAACTTGTACACATAGTAAGCTGAAATCAATAAAAATAGCATACAAGATTCCCCAAGAGTTAACAACATCTTGGGGCCCAGGTTACCGTGTTTGAGGTAGATTGCCATAATGTCAGGGATCCAACCTGTGGGGGGTTCCTGAGAACTTGCAGGCAGACAGCCCGCAGGCCCGGCAGGGAGGGCCCATCACAGGATTAGGGCAAACTTTACAATATAAGATAAAATTTTTCCAAGGACTGCCCAAGGACCGCTTGTAGGCACCATGGAATCAATCAATCCAGTGAGGGTGATATACATCACCCCAAATACTTGGTTGGAAGTGAATTCATCAGTGGCAACAGATTCTTGCGGGCGGTTGGGCTGTGGGGTGTGGGGCGGCGTCATTGGAACCAAATATGCGGGCAGGAAATTATACTTGTCTCAGAATAGCAGAGGGGGCCAGATAATTTTGGTGCCTTCTCTGTAAAGGACTTCTGTCTCTCTAGTTCTAGCTTCAGGGTTGTGGATTAGGATCTCCTCCAGAGTAAACTCCAAATACGCCGGGTTGGGTGGGTACTCGGTAAAATGTACTAGGCCAAAGGGAGCTCCTGGTGGACGGTAAAGTTCAGGCGGCTGGTCTGCGGTTTTGTGGGGTAGGTGAGCACGGGGGGCAGAGCCGCAGGGAGTAGACTGTAGATGAAGTAAAACTAATAACAAGTATGGTATGATCTGATTGAACCAAAGGTTCATGTCACTTTATTGCAAGGATGGCAATGGGCATTTTCCTGGCAGCCCAGGGTATAAGTATGCCCATCTGTCATGGTAAAACTTTCACAAATTCTGTCGGCCCAGGTTTTCCCAATTGCCAGGTCTTCCCAGTCTTTGGTGGCATCAATTGCAGGGGTTATTTCATTGGCTGGCTTGAACTGAGGAAGCTCAAATTCCCTAGTCAGGTCATGGGATTGGTCGCCTCTGGGTGGCTCGCGTTCTATGGGAAAATTCTCTGTTTCCCCTTCTGTGCGGGCCCAAGTTATTCCAGAGTCAGTGACTGGGCCTGCCCTTTGATTGGCTGTCTTATCAGGGACCCCCAGTGTGGAGAGTGTTGGCGTAGGTACATTTGGTTTATCAAACTTAAAAGGATTTCCCAAAGTCAAATCCTGTTCTGATTTGAGCCCAAAAAACTGCGGGCGGCCGGGCAGTTGGCCCTGCAGGCTGGTGGCCCACAAGATGCCGGGGTTTGAGTTTTGTAGTTGGGGCTTTCTGATAAGCATAGTTGATAGGAGTTTGTCACTTGTGACACCACTTTGGATAAAATAAAATAAAAAAAATTTAATCTGGATAGCCATGTTTAGACATGAAAATTAAGTGAGATGTAAAATTGTCTAAACATGGAAATTATATAATATTATGCACTCTAAATCACTAATATAGCAACCACAAACCCATATAATGATATATGTGCCACCTTCCTGACAACATAAACCTTTTTAAAAGGTTTTTGGCTCTTGGTGTAGCCAGGGGCCAAAAAAACTTCTTTTTGAGGAAAAAGGGAGGGTGGGAAAGATAAACCATCAGTTTACTACAATATGTGTTTATGTATTGCTATTAAGGATGCTTGATTACAGTTGATTTTTGGGAAGCTAATAACAAAGTAGAATTATATAATACAATCTATTTTTTATCAGGTCACATTTTCCTTGTTGTGGTAATTGTTAATTTTTTGTTGATAATGTGCTTACACTTTATAGGATAGTTTCACCTTCAGTTGCCTTGGCAATAAGAAATTAAGTTGCCTCCACAACCACAGCTGGCCTTGCAGAGGCAACTTGATTTCCTATTGCATAGACAACTGAAGGTGAAACTATCCAATTAAATGCAGGCATATTATCAACAACAAATGAAAAATCACCACAACAAGGAAAAAAAACTTGATTAAAATAGACTTTAATATATAATTCTACCTTATTATTAGTGTTTTATAATTCAGTTAATACTAAACATCTAAATTTTAGGGCAACCACCAGAATTAACTCATTCTGCAAGTTGACTTACTGAATATCAAATTTTTGTTGACATTCAGTAAGTCAACATTATTTTAGTATTTATCTGGCAGAATTGGGCATTTCCAAAACTAAGCTAATTTTTCATAGTAAGTTATTAAGTCAGAATTGCAAAATTAAAAAGGAACAGGCATAATGTTGACACCATTTAAAAAGGCTATTTTTAAGCCAAAAAAGGAATATATTTACTATGAAAATGTAAGTTTCTTTGTACTTTTACATAAAGGTTGACTCCAGTAAGTAATATCTGGATGTCAACACCAAATAAGAATCCATAAATTTCTTAATAAAATACACAATATTCTAAAAATAACTACTTTTTATATATTATACTACTGTTCTTATTAAATATATATTAAGATAAGCATTGAACAAAGACATATGTGTTGCAACTGAACCAATGAGGATTCAGTATTTGGAATTAGGGAAGACAACAGTCCAATAGAAAGGAAAGAATAATAAGAATAAGGTATCATTTATTGTAAAACATTGTGATTAATCTACTATATGGGGAAAGCCACAAGGCCACAAGGGGGTGGCATAGTGGGAAGTTCCGTGTAAGGTTTAAACCGAGGAATAACTTGTGCGGGAATCAGCAAGTTGAATTGGCAGCGCTCCTAATTAGGATGAAGTACCTGCCATTTGATATTACCATCAGATTAATCCATAACGTTAGATATGTCAAGAGGCGGCTCATTGAGCACCCCCTGTGTATTATAAGATACATTAGCAGGCAAGTCTGGAAACTTGGTTGCAACACCCCTTGCCCCCTGCTTGTTGTCAGACACCAGGACTGAAGTCTGCGGAAGGTCTGGGAAGGTTCACACAAACAACCTTTGTGTGGGGATGGCACGGCAGGGGCGCAAGTGATTGTGGTGAAGTTTCTTGGTATTTCCCTGGGCATCCTCAAGTTGGTAAGTGTGATTGTCATAGACTGCAGCTATCTTGAAGGGCCCTAGGTGATTGGATTCCAACTTAGAAGAATTGGATTTAGGGTGTAGACGGGGTAACCTATGGTGTACCTAGCTTCAAGGTGCTTTGTCTCTCCTGCAATCTGCTTGTGTTTGATTTCCTGGGCTTTGGCACACCATTGGTCTAGGGATGGAGTTGTTACCAGGGGAGGCTTGTCAGGAACCTTGGACTGTAGCTTTCCCTGTTCAACCCCAGTCAGACTGTCAAATGTCCCAAAGGCCAGGGTACTGGGACTAAACCCTGTGCCCCTGTTGATTATTGCTCAAAGGATAAGTAGAGCAGTGGGCAGGTGTTCAGTCCATGCAGTGTTGGGGTGCTCTTGTGAGAGCTTGGCAATCAGTTGAACCAGTGAGCCATTTAACTGTTCCACGTGTTCATTGGCTTAAAGATGGTAGGGGGTTGTAACTATACATTGGAGTGCGTTCTTGAAGCAGTATGCCTTCATGACATGCCCAACAAGTTTGGGACCACCATCTGTGATGAGACGTTTAGGCTGCCCAAAACGGGCCACATTTTCCTTGCCAATAAAGCGGGTGATAGTGATGGTGGTGGCAGTGTGGTTGGTTGTTGCCCAGGCCACTGGCCAGCAAGTGAAGTAGTCAATGGCAGTAATAATATACTTCTTCCCTAGTCTGTCTTTGGGGAGTGGCCCACAATGTTGAGGGCCCACTGTTCAAGGGTTCCATGGCCTTGATGGGCAGGACAGACTTGGGGGTGCAGGTTTGGATGTGTTCTTTTTGCACAACACACACATATTGAGGAGGTCCAAGATGTCTTGACACATGCGTGGCTACCAAACTTTCTGTTTCATGATCTCAAAGAGGTTACGCCCTCTGATGTGACCCAGGGTTTGGTGGTAGTGCAATATGGTGTCCCCTTGTTGTGTGGTGAGAATGTAAGGCGTCTTTTCACCTGTCTCTGCCCGGCGGCAGACGTTACCTGCATTGGTGGTGAACTGGCTTTTGTTGTCCTTCAACTTGGAGATGGTGACCAAGTTAAGGCCCTTGTAGTGAGTCACCTCAGGGCGGAGGTAGAGAATGGGCCAATCTGGGTCCAAGCCATTGTCCCCAGTGATGGACGCCACATAGAGTTGCAAAAGTGTATCAGCTGTGATAAGTTCCTTTCCAGGCTTGTACTCAATGTGCAACTGGTAAGGGGAAAAACGTTTGACCCATCCTGCTTGGCGGCGTGTCAAGTGGAACTGCGTGTTGAAGTACTGGAGTGACTTGTGGTCCTTCAGAACACAGGATGGGAAGGTAGCACCTTCCAGATAACAGCACTACTTCTCAATGCAGTGCACAATGGCTGCCAATTCTTTATCATGAATGGGGTAGCGTTGTTCCAAGTCAGTAAGTTTCCTGGACTCATATGCCACGAGGAGAAAGACACTATTGTCAGTTTCTACCCTTAGCACGCCCCCTATGGCCTTGTTGGAGGCATCAGTCTCAAGTTTTTACTGTTGGTTTCAATTGGGAAACTGCAGTACTGGTGCTGTTGTGAGCCTTTGCTTCAACGTCTCAAAGGCTTGATCTCCAACAGGGATCCAATGAAAGCGCTGCTTGGTGTTTAGGAGCTCAGTGAGAGGTGCAATTAGTTCCCCGCAGTTGGGAATGAACTTGTGCATGTAGGCAACCATGCCTAAGAAGGTACGCACCTGACTGACATCAGTGGGTGGTGGAATGCTGATAATTTCCTTGATTTTGGCAGGGTTGGGCTTTATCCCTTGGGCAGAGATGATGTGCCCAAGGAATAACAGCTCCAACTTGAGGAACTCACATTTGGAGGGTTTAGCTTTTAGCTGGTTTTTCTGAAGGGTGTCAAGGACAGCACAGAGGTGTTGGAGATGGGTGGTTTGATCTTGACTGAAGACAATAATGTCTTCAAGATACACAATCACACATTTTCCAATCAGTTCCTCAAACACTTTGTTCATCAACATGGCAAAGGTGGAGGGAGCGTTGGTCATTCCAAAGTTCATAACACGACACTCAAACTACTGTAGGGTGTGTGGAAGGCAGTTTTTGCCTCATCCCCTGGTGCAATGCAGACCTGGTTGTACCCTGCAGTGAGATCAATCTTGATAAAGACCTTTGCATCTGCAAGTGTATCAAACAGGTTGTCAATCAGCGGCAGGGGGTACTTATTCTTGACTGTCACCTCATTTAGGGTGTGGTAGTCTGTGACCAGGCAAAGAGACTTGTCCTTCTTGGCTACAAAGAAGACAGCCACCCTGTATGGAGAGAGCAAGGGGCAAATGAAGCCCTTATCAAGCGCTTCCACAAGGTGCTGGCGGAGGGTTTCATCTTTCTTTGGTGTGAGACAGTATAATGGTTGTGCTTTAGGTAATGACCCCTGAAGTTGTAAGTGTGCTGGATCTCCCAGGGAGGAAGTAGTTGTTCAAGTGTCTCACTGAATACATTCTTGTACTCCTTGAGGAGTGCAGCAAGCGCTGGTGGTGGTGAGGAGGTCAAGGGAGGGACTGCTGATAGTTCAGCACAGATAACTTTGACTGAGAATTGATTGAAGTCTAGTTTCCCCCCTTGAAATCATACAAGCCTATCTCTGTTATTCTGAAAAACACAGTATCATGGAGTAACTTGCTTATTTCTACAGGGTAAAATCTGGAACGCCACCCCATTCCTGTTGAGGGTGATGACAGAGGTATCCCAATCAATTTAAGGACAGTTGTGCCAAAGCCAGTTGAGACCAGCAATTATGTTGTGGCTGAGCCCCGCCATGATTGGCCCAGAGGGCTTAACCTGGATGGTCTCCATTCTCACAGAGAAGGGTACTGTCTTGTGGGTGATGGCCATTCTGCAGAAGTCAGCTACTTGTACTGCTTTGAACCTGCTGGGCACTTGGTCTAATTGTTGAGTGTTGGCAAACGCCTGGTCCACCATGGTGTGGTTGGCCCCGGTATCTACAATTAATTTGTGGGTGTTCCCACGGAAATGGAAGGGATAGGACAAGTGTGTTACTTTATTTGAGGAATGGCTTGCTTGCAACACTGGGTCGTTGCTGTGGACCTGAAAGACATCCAGGGGTTCAACTTTTTGAATGTTGTAGTTGCAGGGATTTTTTACAAGCAGGGCTTGAGAGGATGGGTCAGGTGGGGTTATAAGGCCTCTTGTTGCTATAACCCACAGGCTTTTCCCTGATCCTTGATCTGTGCTAGCTGAAGCTCCCCCTTGCGGGGGCGTTTGTTCCCATTATCCTGCTGACGTGGTTGGCAGCGGCCTACTTGATTGTGGCCACTGCCAGGCGTGGTACGTGGTTGGGATGGAGCGTCACTGGTACAGCGGAAGCCCATTGAGGCCTGGTTGTTAGCCTCCACAATGGCTTTGTAGCAGTCATCAATGAAGGTACAGCAACCTACAGGGACCCACTTGCAGATATGGGGTTTTACCCCATTGACAATGAGAGTGAGTAGCATTGCATTTCCGTCAGTCACAGCTTCAGGGGCGGCAGCAAGAGCTTGTTGCCAGGTGGCAAGGTACTCAGGAACGGAACCAGTTTGCTTGATTGCTAGAAGAGGAGTCCCCGTCACTATGGGGGAGAAAGTTTCACTGTAACAGGACTTGGTGGCGTCTCAGAATACTGCCCAGGTAACATCAAGTTCTTGGCTGGCCCAATTATTGAACCACACAGCGGCAGGCCCCGTGAGGCAACCAGACACGGTGGCAACCCACATGGGCTTAGGAACCTGGCAGATTTGAAGGTGGGCTTCAGTAGATTGGAGCCAACTGACAATGTCAGCCCTGTCTACGCCATCAGCAAAGGATTCTGGCTGAAGGTTGAGCATGCGCTGGGAGAGGTCCAACTGGGGCAGGGTGATGCTGGCGTCACACTGCCCAAAGCAGAGCCAATTGTACACACTGGTGAGAACTAACTGATCTTGATAGATGATGTACCTGTCGGGGATGTCCCCCTTGGGGATTGGCAGGAAGGTCTTTTGTTGGGGAGTAGCCATACAGTCTGTACTCCGTCCTTTCTTGGGGGATTTTTTTAGGTAGTTCAATAACCTACCGCTGCTACCACTGTTACAACTGAACCAATGAGGACTCAGGATTTGGAATTGGGGAAGACAACAGTCCAATAGAAAGGACAGAATAATAAGAATAATGTATTGTTTATTGTAGAATATTGTGCTTAATATACTATATGGGGAAAGCCACAAGGCCACAAGGGGGTGATATAGTGGAAAGTTCCATGTAAGGTTTGAAGCCAAGGAATAACTTGTGCAGGAATCAGCAAGTTGAATTGAAAGCACTCCTAATTAGGATGAAGTACCCGTCATTTGATATTGCCATCAGATTAATCCATAACATTAGACACATCAAGGGGCGGCTCATTGTGCGCCCCCTGTGTATTGTAAGATACATTAGCAGGCAAGTCTGGAAACTCGGTTGCAACATATGCCAACTTTCATAGTGTTCTTTTTTATTATTTAATATTTACTGTTATTTTAAACTCACTGGATAAACTATAGCTTATTTCTGGAAGTCCCTGTCAGAAATATTCCTGACAAAAATCAAATTTTTAATGAGGAACAATGTTGGAAAAGAAAAGGAAATATAACAGTCAAAGAGGCAAAATTTAATGAGGATTTCCCCCCTTTAATTGAGGAAAAATAAAAATCAAACAAAGGACAAAAAAAAATTTAAAGGTTGCCGGAACAATTTAACATCCAAGCAGGTGCCTGCTGCAACTGTGCAGGCGCCCACCTCGCCCGCCAGCACCCTCCGCCAGCCTCCCACCCAGCTCCCAGGCCACCCGCTCACTTCCTGAGTCCCAGTTGGCTGTCAGCCACCCACCTGGGTCCCAGATCTCATCCCACAGCCAATCAGAAACCCCCATTACCAGCAGCTAATCAAAAAAGTCCCTGATTGCAGGGAAGAAAAAATGGAATAATTTCTGCCCTTCAGAAGAAGGGCAATCCCAAAATTCGGGTTCTAAAACCTATTCTGACCTTTCAGAAGATGGGACAAATCAGGTTTCAAAAGTTAAAAATAATTTTACTTCAAACCAATGGGATTCAGAGGACCACACCACATGCTTGAGCCCAGGCCCCAGCCAAACTGAACTTTCCAAAACAAAAATAGATTTTGAAAGTCCCATGGGTCATCCCCATCACCTGACTCCACACCCAGGGAACATCATAGGCTCCAGGCAGGAATGGCCAAACCCCCAACAGATTGTCAAAGAACAAGAATTTGGCCATCTTCTCAAATCCCAATTCCCAATCACCCTGTCCAAACTTCTGGGTTCTCCAATCCCTTGCTCATTCCCACTTGCAAAACTTTGCAAGTTGGAAGCACTGTAAATAAAAGACCCCTCCTCAGTAATAGCTTGTGCTAATATTGAGATTAATACCCTCAATAAAGTGAAATCTTACTTAAAAAACAACTTAAGTCAACTTTAATAGTTAAGCCCCAGCCAACCCCCCTCCAATCCAGGGAAGATGAACCACCTCATCTTCACAGCTGTGCTCACAGATTGCCTTGGGATTGGGGGCTACCAACAGGGATCAGAGTTCTTTGGGCCCTCACCAGAAGGGCTAGGTCATGACCCTCACTTTGACCCAGGTCAACTCAACTCCTCACACACTGGTCCCTGGCCTCCCCTGGTGTTCCTACATTCCAAGTTGTATATTGCAATATACACCACTCTGTACTACGTCTTAACCTACTTTGCCGGAAACTTTGGAAGATACAATGTCCACACTAAAGTCTTCCGCTGGTTAAAGACCATATACCCAATCATCACCGCCTTGACTGGGTTCCAATTTGTCAACCTCCTGCCATACATGCTGCAAGTAGTACCTATCATCTCTGGGTATTACAATCCCCTTAAGCCTAAAGGCTTATGTTAAAACTAGAAATCATATATGT